>WTXE01000375.1:0-22441 GCA_022496225.1 Russula aff. rugulosa BPL654 | reverse complement strand
ATACGTCAGCTTCGGTATCAACTGCTGCTTGAGCCGACTAAATTGCGAAGCTACAGTTATATCGCACGACCGCAGGTCGAGTTCCATACGCCTTCACTGACAAACCATTGCTGCAGACTCGGAAGGCGGCGGCTAGGGCGATTTTTACATAGTCTCTAGCGTTTGCGGTACTATTTTTGAGTACCATGACCGGACTCTTTTAGTGACAGATCAATGCCACGTCAAATCTTGGAAGCTGTGGCTTGTGTCGTTCGATAATGGAATGAACGGTCGCAATTGCCTGTCATCCTATTAAATCTTTTGCGACAAGCTTCTTTGTTTCTCTGCTTGAAGTACGTGACACCGGGCTAATGGGATCTATGGTAGGGCAATGGTGGCGTCATGCAGGTTGAACCTGGGTACTGGTACTGATACGACACCTCGGTCAGATCCTACGCTTCTCTACCGGGTCGCGGCCCATGCAGAATATTGGCCCTGGCGCAATATTGTCCACAGGCTTCACGATATTATGTGGCAATACATTCTGGGCTTGATCACAACTTACATGGCTGCATACATGGAAGCGCTGGATCACTGACGGCTACTCCCTAGCCTAACCTATCCGGCAATGCCAGCATCACCTCGGGCTCGCGGCGTCGGGACACTAGCGGCAACCTCACAGTCTCACAGACGTTCACCATGCTTAAATCTCCGTAATTGAGCCTTAAGATTCAACGTATACCCGAGCTGGTGCTATGATCTACTGTAAGCATTATTCTCCAGGGGTAGACTTTAATCCGGCGCCGGTCTATTACTGTTGGCCGCAACCATGCCTTAGTTATGGTACTTTACAGTAGTATGTCCCCAGGTCCAGTGCTGTAGCTGTTTCAGTATCACCGCTGGCGGTGAGCCAACTGAATTGTAGCGGTTATGCCGCACAACAGGATATTGAGTTCCATATGCCAAGCACCGGCAAGCCATTGCAGCTGCCAATGCAGACTTGGAAGGCGGCGACTAGGACAAGTTGGTACATGATTTCAAGTGTTCACCAATTGCTATAGTCTAACCGGACTTCGTTAATGTCAGATCAATATTAATGTCACTTTGGATTTTAGGAGCCGCAACTGGCGTCGTACATGACAGAAGCAGTAATCTGGGCCGATCGAACCGGGTGCTGGTAGCGGTGGTGAGGTCACCATACCATACTGTATGCAGAATCTTTGACCTTCGTGCCATATCTTCCAGGCTCCACAACATTATGATGCAACACATTCTGGGCTTAGCCACAAAGGTGTCATTACGGCTACGCGCATGGAAGCGTTGGTTTGTCGACGGCTGTGACTTGTCCTTGCCTATCCATTTTCATAGCGCGGGGACCATACAAGTGACCATCAGCAGGGATGGGCAGCAGCAACCTCATACACACGTCTTGCAAACGTCCAGCACGCGTAGCTCTCTGTAATTGAGTCATTCAATGTCCAGTCTATTCCCGAGTTGGTATAATTGAGCTCTTTCGTCAGCACTTTCTCAAAACCTATATAAACACATCAGCAAAAGATCCATCTGCTTTTTCCCTCTTAATTTAGCTTGAAATGGTGAAATGTGGGAATATTGCAAATTCTATGTATTCATGACGTAGCCCTTTTCAATGCGATTCAAATGAGCCCTCAAGCATGCAAATTGGACAAGAATTGACTGAGTTATGCTTAAAACAAAAAACAAAAAAATATGGGCTTATTTAGCTTGAGAGCTCTTGGAACGCTAAAAAGCCATTTTAAGGACTTTTAAGCCATTTTCAAGCAGATGGATCTTTTCCTGATGCATGTTAATGGTCAACGGTATTGACCCATCTCCTACCATCTCCTCGAAGTCTTTTACTACACCCTCCAACACTCCAAGTTCTTTCTCTACCATACAGGAACCCTTTCTCTCCTCAAGTAAATTCCTCATTTTGTCCTTTGCATTGATCTAACGATGCGATATGCTGTCACAGAATGCGTACCATCGATTTCACTTTGCTCGCTGTGCTCATTGGCAGTTACATTGCCATGGTAGGCGCGATTCCGGTTGGGGACGGTTCTCCTGCTGGGAGCATTGCCCGTCGCGACGAAGAGTATGTCTTTTTACAACAGCAGTTACACGGGGAGCATGGATGTTCTGACTCGACTAAAAAAACCCTTTTATAGCACGTCCTGCCGCTATAATCGTAGCAGTGGCGGCTGGTCCTGCAATGGCCCAATCTGAAAGCCCAGACTGCAATGTTTTCTGCCACTTCCCGTCAATCGCCGAACTCTCTATTAATACCTAACTTTGTTTGTGAACCTTCTCGAGGCAGAGAATACAGTAAACACTTAAATGGATGGACTACTGTATTTTGCCCTACGTACCCTTTCAAGTTCTCTGTGCGACTGCGTCAGCGGTACAGTACACGCTCGTATTTCTTTTTTTTTCGAAATCCAAATGTGATTTGGTATTTGTCACCCCATCACTGTATCCGAGTCGTACTACAGTAAGTAAGCCCGGGTCCCCACATCCTCTGCTCACTGGCAGGCTCTCGCCGCGGCCGTGCCGAGCACGCGCCTGTTGTGATGCCAAAGATTCGAAGCAATTTTTTTTTCAAGATCCTCCCGGAGTCCAACTGTCCAACTGCCCACTGCCAAGAGCTAACCCACTGGCACTGGCAGTCACGGACTTACAGTGAACAAGCTGAAGATTTATAGGTATCATAGCGCCCCCGACTCGGAGAAAAGAAGATCATTTACTAAGAACACGGCGAATCGTCACAGCTGCCAGTATTCGTGAAAAGTGTCTTTATGGTCTGGGGGTCGCGTGGTCGTCTGGCACCTGGACGCCACGCTTCAATCAATTCGACGCATTGTGATATGATGGCGGTGGTATCAGTGGTGGTGACGGTTAATTCTGGTAATCGCATCGAGTCCTCAGCCATGACCCCGGTACATATATTACTTACTATAGCTATATACCGTGAAGTAACGAGTAATGATCAACTGAATGTCGATTGGATCGGTGACACACGCGAGGTCCAAAGGACTCACCAAATCTCAGGGCTGAGACCGTGACAAACGAGAGATACTGTCAATCTGAATCGTCGCTTCACCCAGAAGAATACTAGCTTCGTTAAAGGAAGTAATGTGCAAGGTAATGTGTAATGTTTTTCTGTATATACTTATATAAATAAACACATAATCATAATGCAAGAAACGGTGATTATAAAACGATGGTGATAACCTGGAGAGTGAGTGCGTTCACAGTAATGAGGGAAAATGCAATTACATGAAGAGTACTCAACAACAAAAGAGCGACCGAGGAATGCGGCTGGCTACATAAAGGAAAGTCTAAAATGGGATGGAAAATGGAGCGTACAGTTGCCGCGTGGTGGCAACGTTGTGTCTCGTGTCACGGCTTGAAGGGTGTGTTGTATCGAGCGCGAGCTCGAGGCGATAAGAACAACGAGAGGAAAAGGAGAAAAGAAAAGATATCAACAACACGTGACGGCGGGCGCTCCGATGCGGAAGTCCGTTCCGTTCCAGCTCAGCTCCGACGCACTCCTTACAGGGGTACACTTTAATCTGGCGCCAGTCTATTGCTGTTGGCCGTAACCATGTGCCTCCAGTTATGGGGGCTTTACAGTGTATGTCCCACACCAGGTGCAGTGTCAACCGCTGCGGTGAGCCAACTGAATTGTAGCGGTTATAATACTAGTACCGCACAACAGGATATTGAATTCCGTATGCCCGGGCCACTGGCACCGGTCGCACGTCATTGCTGCTGCCAATGGAGAACTTGGAAGGCGGGTGACTACTAGGACAAGTGTTCGCCGCCGCTATAGTGTATCCGGACTTTCGTTAATGGCAGATGATCATTGTTGTCACTTCGGATTTTGGGAGCCTCAACTTGTATAGCGTCGTCTGTCACACTGCTAGTAGTACTAAGTACTACATGCGGACAGATCGAACCAGGTGGGTAGCGCGGTCAGTGGTGAGGTCACCACACCATACTGTATGCAGAACCTTTGGACCTTGGTGCGATATCTTCCAGGCTCCGGCCAGGCTCCACAACACTATGATGCAACATATTCTGAGCTTCTTGGCCACAAGGTGTCAGTACATGTCAGTCATCACGGTTACGTGCATGGAAGCCGCCGCGTCGGTTTATCGACGGCTGTGACTTGTCCTATCATGGCCTATCCATTTCTATCGCGCTGGGACCCATACAAGGGACTGACCGTCAGCAGGGATCAGATCAGCAGTAGCAACCTCATGCACACGTCTCGCAAACGTCCAGCATGCGTACTAGCTCTCTGTAATTGAGCCATTCAATGTCCAGTTCTATTCCCGAGTTGGCATATGTGAGATTTATCTCGTCAGCACTTTGCCATTTTTCTCAAAAATCTATATAAACGTGCAGTGGTCATGGTTCAACTGTACTACTGACTGACTGACCCATCTCCCACCGTCTCCTCGAAGTCTTTTACTAACCCCTCCAAGACTCCAAGTTCTTCTCTACTATACAGGAACCCTTTCTCTCCTCACGTAAATTCCTCATTCTGTCCTTTGCATTGAGCTCCCTTCTAACGATGCGATACTTATGCTGTCACAGAATGCGCGTCATCGACTGCCAATGAGCACGGCGAGCAAAGTAAAGTCGGACTTCACGTTGCTCGCTGTGATCATTGGCAGTTAGTTACATTACCATGATAGGCGCGATCCCGGTTTGAGGACCGTGGTTCTCTTGCTGGGAGCATTCATTGCCCATCGCGACTCGACTCACTCGCGACGAAGAGTATGTCCATTTACAACAGCAGTTACACGGTGGAGCATGCATGGATGTTCTGACTCGACTAAAAAAAACTCCCTTTTTATAGCACGTCCTGCCGCCGGCTATAATCATGCCAGTGACTGGCCGCCGATCCTGCCATAGCCCAAATTACTGTATCCTCCCTCTACCTCGAGAGGGTTCACAGACAAAAAGTCAGGTATTAAGAGAGAGGTCAGCGATTGACGGTGAAGTGGCAGAAAACATTGCAGTCTGAAAGCCCGCAAATGTTTTTGCCACTTCACAATCAATCGCCGGGCCGGGCCTCTCTATTAATAGTACTGTCGGTACCTACTAACTTTTGTTCGTGACTGAACCTTCTCGAAGCAGTAGATACAGTAAACACTTAAATGGATGGACTACTGTATTTAGCCCTACGTAGTACCCTTCCAATTTCTCTGTGCAACTGCAGTCGGCAGTCACAGTACAGTAGTACTCGCTGCTCTTTTTTTTTTTTTTTTCGAAATCCAAATGGTAGTATTTGGTATCGACGGAGTCCGGGTCGTACTACCGTCCACTGGCTGGGACTACACCGAGTCCCCACATCATCCTCCGCTCAGGCTCCCCCCGCCTCGCCTGTTGTGAGTGCCAAAGCAATTTTATTTTATTTCAAAGATCCTCCCGGCGGAGTCAAGGGCGGAGTCCAACAGTCCGAGTCCAGCAGTCCACTGGAGTCTGGGAAAGAGCTACCAGTACTACTACCTCACCACTCAGCTGGCACAAGCTGGCAGTCCACGGTGAGCAAGCTGAAGATTTATAGGTATCCATAATAGTAGTACCCCAACTCGGGAGAAAAGAAGATCATCTAGTACGTGACTGAGAACACCACACGTACAACTGCCAGTGTTCGTGAAAGGTGTTCTTTATGGTCTGTGGGTCGCGTGCATGGTGGTCTGGCACTTGGATGTTGGCGCGCTTCGATTCAATTCGACACATTGTGATGCTGGTGGTGGCGACGGTTCATTCTGGTCGCATCGAGTCCGCAGCAGCCATGACCCCGGGGACATATATAGTACTTGCTTGGCAATATACCGTGAAGTAATGAGTAATAATGAACCGAGTTGTGAATTGGATCCAACCACGAGGTCCCAAAGAACTACCCAAATCTCAGGGCTGAGACCGTGACAAAACGAGAGATACTGTTCGATCTGTATAGTCGCTTCACCGAGAAAGGACAGTAGTAGCTTCGTTAAAGGGAAAGCGATGTGTAATGCTTTTTTTTCTCTGTATATACTAGTAGAAATAAACACATGATAATGAGACGATGGTAATGACCTGGGGAGTGAGTGCGTTGACCGTAATGAGGGACTAATGCAATTACGTGAAGAGTAAACAAAAGAGCCAACCGAGGAAGAATGCCCCAAAAGCATAAAAAAACGAGATAAAGAATGAACTCGTCGTAGTCCCAGTCGTGGGATATATATACAGTACTACAGGAGGGTATGTTTTATTTCTAAAAATAAGAGCAACAAGATAAGATACCTTGCGGGGGTGTAATTCACGTAGCGACCTCCTCTCCAAGCATATGCGCAAGCGCATCGTTCCCTCATCCTTAGGTGCCTCATACACCTCGAAAAGATCACTTCCCTGGTACCCACATTAGTAGTAGCACGTCCAGGACCACCCGTAGCCCTAGCAGCAGCAGAAGCGGTGGCAGCGGCGGTGGCGGCGGCGCCCGCCGCAACACCACCACTACCACCACTATTATGGTTCCTGACAGACGCAGCACCGCTCTTCCAGCCGACGCCGCGACCTTCGAATACTTCTTTACGACGATCGAGGAGGATATCCAGTTCCGCATCGCTGATGACACCGCGTTTACCATCAACCGTGTTTTGCACGACTTCGATATGTTCGCCTTCGAGTTCGAGCAATTGAGCGCCATCTCCGCTATAGTCTGTCGGGCTTCGCCAGCTTTGGCATTGCCACCGATTGGCACTTTGAATTTCCTGTTTAGAGAAAACGGGGGTATTTTTTTTTAGCACGCATGAGCAGAAGGGAAGTGAGGCGCAGAGGCTGTCTGTACCTTTGGCGATGACAAGTGCCTCGAGCTGGCGCTTCTCAGATGCACGCTGCATGATCTTGCTCTCGATGTGTGCCTGCTGACCAGCCGGAAGATGAGCACGGGTCTCGTCTGCCCAATACGGTGAGCTCTATCCTGTGCCTGTAAATCCATTTGTGGATTCTAAAATAAAAGAACCAAATACCCGTCAACATCAACATTTTAGATCCATCCGGTTTTCAAACAAAAAGATACGCACCCAATCCTGATCGTAGAATACCACCGTGTCGGCTGCGGTGAGGTTGATACCCAACCCACCGCACGCGTGCTCAGAAGGAAGAGCCGTGGCGCATCTGGCCCGTTGCCGCCTTTTGGAAACGATCCATCTCCGCGCGGCGTTCTAACGGACCCGTCGAACCATCTATGCGGCACAGTGGCCATGCTTAAACTCGTGGGCCCAGTCCTGCAATTAGGCACCATCATACATGGTAAGTAGTGTAAAATGACGCAAAGGAAGCGAAGCCGGCTGGGAGTGATGTCATCGTACGTACCTCAATGACGTTAAGCATGGTGACGAATTGCGAGAACACAGCACTTTGTGTCCGCGTGCGAAGAGTTCATCGAGGAGCGCTCGAGGACCATCATCTTCCCGCTCGCGTCGACCAGTTGCTCGTCCACGACCGGCTGGTTCGTCCGCTCGTCCAGGGGCCAATCGAATAGGAACGGGTGCGAGCAGACTTTGCGCAACTGCATCACGACGTTCTGAAGGTGCATGTTGTTCACCTTCTTCACTGATTTCCCCAACACGAAGAAGGCACAGTTCAGCCACCCGCCGGCGATGCAAGAGAGGTACTAAAAGGGGTACGCACACTTGGTCTTGAATGCGTGCTCTGCTCCAAGTTCTGAGGCAGTGATGGGAGCTGGAGCGGGCGCCATGCTGGCCCGGCTCCTGCGTGTACGCATGCCCAAGTGACCCAACTGTTCATCCTCCTCGATTTCACGTTCGATCCTTTCCTGATCGCGTTCTTTGGCGATTTTGCCGGGTTGCACCCCAGCTAGCAGGCCCCGAAGGCTGCCTTTAACAACCGCATCGTACACCTCGTGCTGACGCCGGCTCAACGGCGCGTAAAGCACATACTCCTTTTTGGGAGGAAGCGAACGCTCGACGTCTACTTTGAGTCGCCGGAGGAGAAATGGTCGGAGAATCTCGTGCAACTTGTGAATTAGTACAGAGTTGCGCGATTCTGCGAGGCCATTGGAGAGAGTTGGAATCTTGAAGCTGTGGGTAGCACAATTAATGAAGGATCGAAAGAACATGGTAGATGGGCCTACGATTCTTGGAAGGAGGAAACATCGTCGAAGACTTCTGGCAGGATGAAATTGAGAAGAGACCAGAGCTCTGCCAAGTTGTTCTACGAAAGCGATGAGACTTGAGTAGTGGAACATTGGATCATGCTTACATGCAGTGGGGTTCCCGTCAAGAGTGTCCTCCCTGCGCTGGATACTTTTTGATTTCCCGCATGAGGATCGAGTCCATGTTTTTTAACCGATGGCCTTCATCTACGATGACCTGACCCCAGTCGTACTTTGCAAGGTGGACACGGTCTTTGATGATCATCTCGTATGTTGTAATAACCACAGGAAATGGCGACAGTTGAGCGGTCGGGTTCGGATCATCATCATCCTCATTTTCAACAACGCTTTCCTCGTCTGAAGCAGGGCCACGATCACGTCGTGACAGGCGCCGTTTTTTCTTGGGCGCAGGCTTTTTAGTAGGCAAACTTTCGTGTTTGTGAGGTAGTGCCAAGACGGTACGACGAAGCTGAGCTCGTTCTTCGGGAGAGCCGTGGTACATGCAAACGGGAATCTGCGTTTGTGCTTTAACTGGGCGTTAACACAATGCCACGCGGAGAAACTGACCTTGGGTGCAAATCGCTTGAACTCATCTATCCAGTTGTGTAAAACGCTGAGGGGACACACAACGAGGAAGGGCGCCTCGACTCGCACGCGTAAATACGCAATAAACGCAATCGTTTGGAGGGTCTGCAGAATGAAGAATCAAGCGCTCTGTTCCATGGCGTTCGTTAGTTAAGGATTGCTTGTACGAACCTTGCCCAGGCCCATCTCATCCGCTAGATAGCGACAATTCAGCAAACAACAATTATCAGATCAGTGAGTGCTCACCCAAAATGCCGGAAATGCCATTCTCCACAAGCTAACCATCCAGGCAACGCCCTCGAGCTGATAATCCCTCAACTTGGCCCCGGTGACCAACGCGGGCTGCACAAATGCGGGCTTGGGGTCATCAGAAACGATCTTGAGGCGCTTGAGAGGTTCCCCCGCTTCTTCGTCAGAGCGATCCTCATCATCACTATCCAGACGCATGCGCTTTCCGGGTCCTGATACGCGCCGGCCAGGGCGCCCTCCGCGTTTGTTCTGCTTTGTCGTTTTTGATTGCCTCTTGGCGGAGGCTGCGGCGACTGCGGCATGTTTTTCGCGAGTGCGGTCCATTTGGTCTTTCAATGCTTCGGTAAAAATGGAGGACTTTTGGAGAAGGACCTGCATGTTCATGAACCGCGCATCGTCATGCTATTCGATATACAGGTCAGGTAGGTAATAGCATGAGAAATAAACTTAGTCACTCACTGGATCGGAGTCGAGGATGGGAGGAGTGGAAGCAGCTGTGCTGGACGGTGTAGGAAGACTCATCACGAATGACGGACTTGGACTGGGTGAGACGGAAGAGACTGTCATGTGGTTGATGGAGAAACTTGGACGCGCTTTGGTCTCTCTGCGCGTTGCTGGGACACGGTCGCGTGAGAGCCGGCCCTAAACACGGACACGTGTTAATATAACCAAAATAGATTAATTGATAACAAACCCAGAAGGCATACTGAAGGCCTACACGTGTCTGATTTCCGACGCTAATGTTTCACAGCCTGACGCGTGACGTACAGCACTGCATCGCCAATGAAAGTTTTGGGCAGTGCAGACCCTTCTCATTAGAACATTCTAACAAGATAGTGTATTACAGTACTACAGTGTGTTGCCTCCTTGGGAGGTGTGAGTCATGTCAAGCGTGGGACGGGGCCATGTGCACGGACCCAGAGCAGGCGCGTAGCCATTCGTCGCCCCTGGGGCCAAGAGATGGATTGAGCAAGGGCAAAGGGTGGACGGGACTGGAAGAGATTAGATCGGGAAATGAGGCACGTTCAGCTGGTTGGGGCAACTGGATAGCGTAGATTGGGGGTTACGACGGAGTGGCCGAGCAAGGGGAAAAGGGAACGAGGCGAGTCGAAAAGAGAGGATAATATATAGTCGTATTTGACACAGCCGCATCCCTCCGAGAGTCGCAAGATAGAAGAAGGCAATCGCTATCGTGCCCTCCGGCGATTCCTCTCCCCCGACCCCCCGACCAGCCACTTTACCTTTCCCCATGGCTCATCGTTCTCTTTTATCTGACCAGTTAGGTACGCATCACAGTCAGTCTTATTCTTCCTCTTTTCTTCGTTTACCAGCTTATCGTCTCAACCCAGACACCGCCATATCATCTGACGATCCTATCATCGACGACCGCCACTCAAGCATCGCCTCAGCCTTCAACTCTTCTACTCCTTCATCTCACTCGAGAAACTCCCCCTGGCCTTTCCCTTCCCATCCTTCCCCGTCCACACACTCCTCCCCCTCCTCTTATCCCCTTCCAGGTCATTCCAACCATCCCAGTCCTGCTGATTCGGCTCATTCCCCACCTAACATGATCGGCGCTACTCCTACCTTTTATGATACAGACCTTGAGCCTCAGCCCCCGACGCAGGATTATTCAGAATGGGCGAGAACTTATGGACAACCCCAGCTCTCTGTCACCACTTCCTCGTCTTATCCTCATCAGCATCCCACAATTGATCCCCATCCTGAAAGTCAGGCCCACGCACCAACCCAACACCGCGATCGCTATCAATTCGTCAATCAGGCTCCTCCCTCGACATCCCCCGATGCCGCACAGTTCCCTTACTTTCCCTCCTTTGTTGATTCATCCAATTCACTCTCCCAGGCAATGCGCCCCCAAGGCTGGCCCGCGCCACAAACTTCACCTTATTCCCAGGGATCAGCGCCCACCAACACCTATTTCGACCTCATGTCCCACCCGTATCCCCCCACGTATGACACCCCCCAAAGCCAACCCCAGCAACCGGCTGAACATGTCCTCGGTTTAGCCGTCACACCAGCGTCAGACGGTGTCTCACCGGCTTCGGTCACCAATGCCCTCCCATCCCCCGGCTCGTCCCATACCACTCGAACCGTCCTCGTACATCCTAATACTAAACGAGCGGGCAAGACTACGCCAAGCAGGCCCGGCCGAAAACGTCAAAAACCCGAGAGTGACGATGACGATGACGAGGATCTATTGAGCGCGAGTAATGCACCTCGACCCAATCCCAATCGACTGTGAGTTCCCCATTTCCTGGGTATTCTGATCTTTTCCTTTGCTTTCGCTCACCTTACCCTCAATACCCAAATCTGGCTCCTCGGACCGTTTTTTTCCCCGGCTCTGCACCGTTTTACCGCCGCGCGGCTTAACTTACCTTTTACGATACAATACGGCATTCTCGCTACTTGCTCAGTCCCGGAGCATGCACCTACTGCAAGCGCCTCAAGGTGTGTTATCTCTTTCCGGGTTAATATTGTGGCGTTGACGTTCTGTCGGCGATCTCATCGTCATGATCGCATCGGTTGATCAGATGAAGTGTTATTTTCCTTCTGGTGAGAACATTTGCAAGCGTTGCAAACAAGGCAAGCATGAATGTATCGTCGAGGGCCGAAAACCGAGAAGTGCACCCAAGTGAGCTAGCTTTTCTGTCTCATCTCGGGAAAACTGTTTGCCTTGCCCCCGTCCCGCAACCTCATATGGGGGCAAAGTGACATTTCCCACGCTTCTTCACATTCCTACTTGACGATGACGAATGCTCATTTTTATCGTTTAGTAAGCGCGAGTACCTCCTCGCGCAGCTGAGACAGAAAGACGAGCTTATCGATTCGCTCCTGAAGCAGGTATGTCCCGTACATTCCCTTGGCAAATGCAAGCGCTCACAACATGTTTCGCATTTTCTAGCTACACAATCCATATCTAGCTAGTCCTCTCTCAATCGAGCAATACCGCAATGCAACGTCTACGAATGATAAGCATCGTCAAAATGTGATCGCTTGGCTTGATCGACTCCAATCCTCCGTGCGCTCGGCTCCCGTGCGTTCCGCCTCGGCCACGAATCCGTTCCAGCTCGATACACGCGCCGGTAAAGGTGGCGGCCAATCGGATGAATCGGATGAAGAACACGCATCGCAGCAGCAGCACGTCCAAGCACGTCCTGCGTCATCAGGTTCGGGGGATGCCCCACTCTCTCCTAACACTCTAGTAGAATCAGATATCGACCAATATCCAGACGATGCGGTTCCCATCGGACTACTCGCCAGCCTTGCAATCTCGTCAACGGATACCAAAGCTGTGGCCGCAGACAAGACACGCAAGGGAAATGCGACCGCGGACGATGACGATGTAGTGCGTTTATATTCTTGTCTGCGTAGAAGTTCGGAGGGCTGATGAGACCTTTGTATTGTTGATAGGGTGTCGCCAACAAAAACTTTTTTTGCCAGGCCCGTCGACGAACCTCGGTTTGCGCAAGTCGTTGATCGATAAGACGAGGCCACCAGATATTCTGGTGCATAAACTTGTGACGCCTGATGACGTTGAGAAGTTGTTCGAAATGTGAGTTTGTTGGCTTTTATCGCGACATGGACACGAACTGACCCTGCGATGACTAGCTTTTATACACGGATAAACGTACGCATAGACTTGTGTCCGCGTTCAACAGTCGTTGACATGTGGGGTTATCTCCTTTGCAGCCGTTCATCTCCGTGCTCGAGCCCAAGTTGCACACGCCCACGTTGACCTTTTCTCGGTGTCCATTCTTATTCACCGTCGGTCGGTCTCTTTTATTTGTCTACTTGGGTGAAATTTCATGCTGATCCCTTATATAGTTTGCGCGATTTCATTGCGGTACTCGGAGAAACGCGAAGTGTATCCCATCGCCATGCACTTTGCGAAGAGCGCCGCGGCCAATGCAATGATCGATGGCTACAAGTCCGTCGAATTATGTCAAGCATATATTCTCCTGAGTATCTATGCTGTGCCCGCGCGCCGCTGGGAAGAAGATCGTAGCTGGTTGTACACTGGTCTTGCCATTCGGTGCGCGCATCTTTTTTTTTCAAAACGCACCACAAAGTTGTCAATTCTAACGTGGTCTCTATAATGTCAGAATCGCGACCGATTTGAATCTACATCTCCTTCCGCCAAAGAAGCCGACAACTGAACAACAAGAGCTGGAGATGTTGAACCGCACCCGGATATGGATCGTCTGCTTCAACATAGACAAGTCAGCTGCAGTGCAGTTTGGCAAACCGTCAACCCTCAGGGAAGACCAGTGCGTTACTTTTTCTCACAGACTTTCCTCCCTGGTTGCTAAATTTTCGTGAACCAGCATCGTGCGCAAATCCCACGAGTGGTACAAATCGTCAATTTACAATCATCCTGTGGGTTATTTTCCATTTGAGCTATTGCATGGGTTCTAAGCGCCACTGACCCGCCATGCGCAACAGTATGACGTACACATCATTGCTTATACGTCACTTTTCCGCATTGTCAACAACTTCCACCAAGACGTGTTCTCGGACCCCAACGTTCCGAATGGTCTGAATCGATCGATCGACTTTCGGGCGGTAACATTGGAGCACGATCAGCAACTAACGAACTACCGCCAGGAGTGGGCGGAGCGCTTCGAACGGGATTCGGACCGTAACGGTTCGTGTCACATGCTTTTACGTTATCTATCCTCGGCCTTTCCTAATACCGCTCTAAATTTTCCCGGAACAGATGCGGCCTGCGTGTTCCGTGTCAAGCTCCTGCCTTTGTACGTTGCGGTGTCTTCTCCGGCGTTTGTCCTTTCTGATCCACCGGCTCGTCTTGTGCGTTGTAGCTACGCCAATTACGCGAGGCTGGTCATGTTCTCGTTCGGATTCCAAAAGGCATTCCAGCGGGGTTTCGAACCCGATGATGAAGTCTTCTTCACAAGGGTGAGAAACATACTTCGACACATAGTGTCAGCGGAAATTAATGCCAACCGGCGTTTTCAAAGAGCCTGGAAAGCGCCAAGACTGTCGTCACGGTACTCATCGATACTTTGGTCCCGACGGGTTACATACGTTTCGCTCCGGACGGTGTGTAAACCGCATGCTACTTTACTCTCGTTCTCAACGCCGCATAGGTTATTTCGTATTCGCCGCATTCGCCTCGGCTTTCATGCTCAAGGTTCGTGATCGTCCATTCTATCGCCGTATGGAGCAGGCCTCGGTTCTGACTTCGCTTGCCTGCAGCTTCTGCGCCCAGAGTGTTCGAGGTTCATCACGCCGGGCCTCGAATCAGAGATCTATCGGGTCATCGAGCGCCTCATCAATACATTTGGGTCTCCGCAGATAGCAATCGATGAACGCCACACGCCCAAGTTGTACTCGCGCTTCTTAGCGAGCTTGCTTGCAAAACATAAGCGGGATGGAGCGGGACATGGACGCATGCCCCAGCATGGACCACCAACACAGCAGATGCCGACGAATCAGGGTGCCCCGATGTATCAGCAACCACCGCAGCAACCGCAAGCATCGCATAGCGCAAGCTCAACCGAAATTACGACGGGTGTGAGCGGGGCGAACGCACTATATCTGGCGCAGTCCGCGACACCGAATAGCGCGGTGACGGTTATGACCGAAGCTGTAGAGACGAAGAGCTCTGACGACCTAGGAAACTACACGTTTGATTCACCCCCAGAATTCACATTTGGTGCAACAAATCAACAAGAGGGTGGCGATATGATGGACTTTATATTTGACCCGATCAGCGTTCCTGGTAACGAGGAGACGCTTGCTGCAATGCGTGCAATACAGAGTCCAAACTGGTTGGAGAACATGTTGATGCCAGGGTCAGTAGAGACGGTCCCCTTTGTTGTCGTGCGCGTGCAGGTTAGACTTATCCTTACATCATTTTACAGATTCTCTTGGCCCGCGGAAGAGACGATGCAGGATTATGGCAGCCCCATGAGAAATGATATAGTCATGAATAATAACTATCAAAGCTTCCATTCGCAGCCCGCGGAGGTACTCCTCCGCTGAACGCATTCATGCCTACAAACGGTGATTCTTTCTCTCCATCTGCATTTTTTTTTCTCACATAGTCTGATGGTCGTGTCAGATTTTCACGGTTGGTCGGCCATCTTGATGTTGGCAACAAATGACCATCCTTACTTGACGGAATGTTTGCTCTCTTTCTAACACTCTTATTCCTCTCTATCGCCGTATCGTTCTCCCACCCGCCCCTCGCAATCATAGTTACAGTGCTTCTTATCTCTAGTCCAATCCGGTGTGTGCATCGTTTTGATTATCGAATAGTAATACCGCAGCATCAACTACTGTATGTCCGTCCGTCCATCCCTCTGTTGTCTCAGTCTTGTCGTCGTTAGCGAATTTTGTGGTTTTGTATTGTTTGTCAGTCGTATTGTAATGGTTTTTCCTGCTTGTATGTTATGTGCAAGATGTTACCAAAATAAAAGTAAACTGCGTCATTTCTTTCCGTGACTTTGCCAGATGCTCACTGGCAGATGCTCCCGAACCGCCCGGAATCATCGATCGTTCGATGAATCTCGTGTCAGTACAATCCCTCGACTGCGGCACCCTGAGTCTGAGTAGGTTCCCTGCAAATATGTTTAAAGCATTCTACGTTGGTTATCGTCGTCATCCAAGGATAAGTTAGTGAGGTTACTACCTTAGTACAGTAACGCGATCATCAGTGGCTGGTTGCCCGTTTCTGTCTTTCGTTACCCACCGTCCACTCTTCTAGCGGACTCGGTTAGTAGTTCTTTCGCTGCTCTGGTCACCATTTAATTTTAATACTGTACAGTCTGTACACTCTATCGGAGTCTATCCAATATGCGATTCAGCACGCCACGCGCGGCGGTCTGATCGATCTGATCATCGGGTACCAATACTGCTGTACCTCTCGAATGGGGTTATGCGGTAGTAGCAGCGACGCCTTCCCATCCCCTCGGAGGCCCCCCCGGTAGTCCGAGTCAACCGTGGAACAAGTGTAGTAGTATACAGCGGTGAGACTACCGAGTCCCCATTGACTTTCCCGACCCCTGCCGTCCTACTAGTACACCATTGGGTTTTTTTCCCCACAAAGGCAGGCACAGCTGAGACCGCTCACCGTCAGTTCTTTTTTTTTTTTTCTAACCTTTTTTTTTTCTGCTTGTCATTCAAGTCAGTGACCAAGTCACGGTCATGTCATGCGCTCCTCGCCCCGGCCCGGGCCAACAGGATTGGAATTTTGGACTGCTTCCTCAGAGCGCTATGTAAAACTCCAGCCTCCCTTTTGCAAGTTTCCTCGTCTTATCGTTTCATCGGTATCTCCACAACTGGATCCCCAGCCCCTCTGAGTCAAGCTAGTCAAGTCCAACCAACACCCCAACGCCGCGGCGATCACTATCACTGGCAAGGCAGTTTATCAATCAAACCTTGTCTGAGTTTCTGCTTTCCGCAGTTTGCGTCATACATATCCTTCTTTGTCTCGTTACTTACCATGCGTCATTTTAGCATACTTGTGTTCCACTTTCTTTCAGTGTACCGTACGTCTTTCCACCTTTCCCCCTTCGTCACGCATAACGGCATACCATACCACCTTGCTTACGCAGTTATCTCACTTTTCTTTTTCCAATTGGCTATTTCACTGACTTCAGCTGGCAGCAGTATTCCGCTACGTATAACACGGCCCAAATACAACACCAGTGCCGAACTCAAGCGGCTGAACATGTCCCCGGTTTAACCGTCACACCTGCGTCGTCCAATTATACCCTCCCATCACGCAGCTCATCCGACAGTGGACTGACGTCCCCATGTTCATAAATCCTAACCCTGAACGGGGGTCAATTCCCACTTCGACATTGATAGCGTCAATGTGATGAGAACGACGATGAGGACATACTATTTGAGCGCGGGCACTGATACGAGCGTGCTGCAACCTAATCCTAATCGACTATGAGTCCCCCGTTTTATATCAAAATCCCTAAGCACGCTGATATTTTGCTTCGCATCATCCTTCATCTCATGCATTTTTCTCGGATGCGGTTTGCTTGTGCCCACCTTTTTTATTGTCCCTCTGGAACAATATATTCATCTTTCACCTGACCCTCACGTTCAATTCTGTTATCTCGCACAGCTTTCAAGCCCGGTTTTGCTCCCCGTGTTCCCGCCGTGGTTTATCGGCGCGCACTTTCGTACAAAATATCATGTCTAATCGATTTCTGAACATCATAGGAAACTTTTGTTTCAAACTCGCGTCCTCAAGACCCTGAAACAGTCCCGACTCGGAAACACCCTACTGGGTCTTTATTTTAAATCCTTGCTGTGTATATTAACTGACTATCGTAATTTAGTTGGGAGATGCACGAACGAAATGGTTGACCTTGGGGATGCAAATTGAAGGGTCCACCAGCCCAGGAAGTATATAGGCTAATTCCACTGATTTTTCTTTTGGTTTATGATTCGATCGATTCTGTAAGGTTCTAAAACACGAGTGTTGTAATTGTAGCATAGCCAAACAGCGATATGTGCTCAGGAAGTAAGAGGCTGTCCGAGACAGTGGTAAAAGACGATATCGTACTGCGCTTGTGAACACACGAACACTCGCCCATGTGTACAACTAACATGAGACGTATGACGTTGACCTCCATAATTCGATGCGATAGAATCTGTTACTAGCACGATGTAGATTTCTGCACATAATAGCAAAAGTTATACACATTCTATGAATCCATGACAATACCTCGCTACCTACACAAAGTCCCTGAATCCGCCTGTCGTTATCACACCCTGTGATCCTCCGCTCCGTTCTCCAACAGTAGCTGCATAACGTCGTCATGTCCTTTTGCTGTCGCCATCATAAATGAAGTCCGACCCTCGTCATCCCGCGCATGAATATCGGAGCCGTACTGGAGCAGCAACCGTACTAAGTCGACTTTGAGTGGTTCCTCCCGGTACTGCGAATCGGATGCCAGATGTAATGGTGTCTTGTTTTTCGCATCTCGGGCGTTCGCATCTACACCATGCTCGAGAAGTACCCGAGCAACTCCCACATTAACGTATTTCGATGCTTCATGCAACGGTGTCCGATTACCGATGCTCAGGGCATTCGCGTCTGCGCCATTCTTGAGAAGCTCCCGAACAATTGCTGGGTTTCCCCAACCCGATGCCAAAGTCAATGGCGTCTGCCTTAGCGCATCCCGCGCATTCACATCTGCGCCATGCTCAAGAAGGACCTGAGCGAGTTCCACATGTCCATACTGAGCGGCATGCTCCAATGGGCTGAAATCACTGTATCCCGCGCTTCTGTATCCGCGCCGTGTTTGAGAAGAACCCGAGTAATATCCACATGTCCCCGGCGTGATGATACATGCAACGGGGTTTCCCAATGTCGAAGCCCGAGCGTTTACGTCCTCTGAGCGCTCGACGATCAGGAACGTTGCAACGTCGTGTAAGCCATAGAAGGCGGCATAATGCAACGGTGTTGCGTTGGCCGCTGCAGGGATTTCAGATCTCCGCTGTGAACGGGGACGTTCTGGATCGTATATCCAGAACCAGACGGAAAGGTGGTTTTTGGTCGGGTCAAACAGACGTTTCATCCCATCCAGCACGTTTGACGC
This sequence comes from Russula aff. rugulosa BPL654, assembly GCA_022496225.1. NCBI lineage: Eukaryota > Fungi > Basidiomycota > Agaricomycetes > Russulales > Russulaceae > Russula > Russula aff. rugulosa BPL654. Next base: position 3,829 of record WTXE01000375.1, on the reverse strand, counting down.
TACATTTTCAAACCGTGCATGATCCACCAAGTGCTCGGCAGCATACTCGGCAAGCGGATACTTCTTGAGACTGTCGTTGGTGATGTTTTCGTCAAGGTGTAGTAAAACACTCAGACAGGCTTGCGCAATAATGGTATGAGCTGGTGTCATGGAAACATGAAAACAGGAAATGGTGTCCCTTTCTTTGGCGAGCCGTGCGGATGTCAAGTACTCCTTGACTGAAAAATGCGCAAATTGGGCGGCCAAAGGTGGTGAGAGTGTGGACTCTCTGCTGGGGGTAGGGAAATAAGGCGGTTCCGGAAGAATGCTTATTTCATCATCCTCGATGGGAGTAGGATATACTCTGGGAATTGCGATGCTCGCTATGGTTGGACCCAGATCGGGAGGAATGAAGGACGCCCCTCCATCCCGCGAGGGGGGAGACACCGGAGACTCGCTTACTAGTAGGATGGCGTATCATAGTGAGTAGGCTCGTGACGCCGCTCGTCGTCAACCACGGCAAGCAAACTGGAACACGTGGATAGCACAGTGTGTGTAGGGTCTTCCGGGCGCCAGTCGGCCAGAAACGCGGGAGTTGGTCCGACATCAAAATCGAACGCGAGAAACTCTGCGAGCTCCTCGACGCGAAATGGACGCGAAGCTGCTGCAACACATTGAAAAATGCGGTGCGCATATTCCCAGTTTGGCTGGTCAATTTCTTTCAACGCGCGTGCATATGTCTCGTCCAGCGTCTCTGGTAATTCGTTTAAGGCGCGCCGAATACGTGCTGGAATGCAGCGGCGGAGGTATACGAGCTGACAGAAGACCCAACGGAACCTATATTACATATGTAAGAGATGAAAATAAGCGGTGGTGGTATAGATTACTTACATGCCGTCGGCCTTCTTTGTGAGTATTTCAATGACCAGTTGCTTATCTGTGGCTTTCCATCTTCGCATCTCACGGTCATTGTGAACGAAGGACTTGACATATTCCGCAATGTCGTGTACTTGCCCATCCTCGCTGTGGAGGGAGACGGAACGAAAAGCCAAAGGGTTGAGAATAGGTATGATGTCGGCCTCGGGTCGGCTAGTGACACATATCCGCAGACTCGGAATCTGTGAGTTGACCAGGTCCTCTACAATCTCCAAGACTTCCTCACGGGGGAACAACGAACCAGTTGTTACTGGACACTCGTCGAGGGCATCGATGACGATATGGACTGTCGCTTGTCCTGGTAGCCTCAGCATGTCTTTGAGACAATCTGCTAGTTCACTGTCGCTCGCATGTGATGTTGTGATCCGCGACGATGGGCCTCAAAGAATTCGGCAAGAATGTCAGAGTAGGCGTCGGATTGTTCACCAAGCTGGACCAGTAAGGATGAGAGTAGTCCACGGCGGTCCTTCTTTTGGTCATCCCTGAAGTCGCAATAAAAGAATGCGAGTGATGCTAGCCCAGACTTCTGCGAAGTGCGGATATCCTCTATGATAGCAGAACTAGCGAGCAGCATAAGCTCGCGGACATGAGCTATTTAAAAATTACCGTACCAAATGATGCTCTTTCCTGCACCCGCTGCAGAGGTGGCAATCATTAGTTTCAGGAAAGAAAGTATACAGTGTGAAATACGGACGTTTTGCATGGATCCATAAGAGTGAACCTGCACTAGGAGACCTCCATTCCGCATAGGCGTCACCTTCAATCCACCATGTTCCCGTTCCGCCGTGCCGAGAACCACGAGCGAGGTTGTGATTCTTCCACGGATCCGGAGGTGAAAGCCAGTTCCGGACGTCCTGCTGCAACTTGTCGCCTGTTAAAGACGCGCTCAGTATTGCTGATTGTCTACGTGCATCGGGCATAGGAATAAACCTACGTTCTGCCTTGTTCAATTTGCTCACGATTTCTTGCATAGTTTCTATCATCCCAGTCAAATATCCCATTAGCCTGTTGTCGCTACTAGCCATCATGAAACATACCTAGAGAACGCGAAATACTAGCTGCACATTCATTCCCGTCGTCATCTAGGCACATGAGCATTCAGCAGGGAGCGAAGGAAGAATGGGATAGGCGAAATCTCACCACTCATGATGGCTATCCGACGCTGGACAAGACCGTAGACAACTTCGAGGGTCTGAGCGGCAGTCGCCCGACCCTCGTCCAGGGTGAGCCTATCCAACCTCTGGATCGTCGCTTCGATATCCTTCTCTCCTCGAAGCTTCCCCATAAATTTCTCTGCGCCCCATTGAGTCGATAGTAGTAATAACTAGGGGAAACTCACTGAATCGTCCTTGCTTAACTTGCTTGGTAGCAAGAGCGAGGGTGGAGATCAGTTCTATGATTATCTTCACCAGAACGTTTGTCAAGGCTGGCGTAGGAGGGACTCCGGCATAAATACTGAGTCTGCTGAGGAAGTTCTCGAAGGAAGCGAAAAGGTCAACCAGTGCATCGTAGCTAGCACGCATTTCGTTGACCGTCTAGGGGAATTAGGTGTCAGAGAGATATGCAGATGTGATCGGAGGACAGACATACGGTTAGTAGGATGCCAATGCCAGCGAATAACGCTTTCGCAGGCGGGAACGGCTGTAGAGTAGCCATCAGGAGCAAGGTAGACCAATAAATGCTTTTCGACGTACTACTAGACCGATTGTCTCGCTGAGGGCGGAGCTGATAGAAGGCGAGCACAAGACGCCAACTGAAGAATCGAGCGCTTTCATAAGTTTTCCATCGGTTTCCCTGAATTCACGAAAGCTCTGTGCTTGTTCTCGGAGAATGGATGTAATAGAGTCGACAGATTCACATGCTTCAAGTTGTTTAGCGAAGGGATGGTCGACTAGGCTAGTCCCGGTTTTGTCTTTGTAGTCCTGGAGAGCAGCATTGAAGAGGGCCTGGAATGTGGGCGAGGAAGGGGATTGACTCATATAATAAAAAAATATAGCTAAGCAAATAGGAGCGGTCTGCGGTGAGAAGAGGTTGATAGAATGTGGTGGCAAGGGTGGAATGAGGGGAGGCACACAGCCTCGCCATCGATAAGAGTATACAGTCGCCCAGGGAGTTTCCCACAATGGTAAGCGTTAGCGCTGGGAGCTTGGGATAGCCTCACAGAGGATTAAGCGCTCATGTATCTTCCACGTGGCTGCACTGAGCAATTTGTTGTTGCTCCGAGGGTGTAAGCGTTGGCTCAGACGCTTGATATCACACAGAACACTGTCGAGATTCGGTATGGAACGATTATTACAGGTGCTACTCGAGGCTTTAAATACTGTACATGAGTAAGAAAAAGGAAGAGAGATAGAAGTAGACGAGATACTCAGCGATGACTCGGATGCAAAAGGGACTATTAGAATACGAGATACAGGTCTTATTGCCATGATTATAAGGTGCTTTGATTGACTATCCCGAGTGTTGAGAGTGGAAATGATGGCTAGAAGAACGTTGTGTTAACGGCACTTGAGGCAAAACGTCGTGTGTAACGTCACGTCGTCACTAACGTGGGCGTCATCCTTGCAGCAGGGGGACCTCAGCTTCGGGGATGTGGATCAGGATATATATATCTTCTACTCAAGAGGGCGAACAGTAACGCAGACGCAGGGCATCAAGCACGATGAAACCTAAAAGAGCTGGAGGACCAAGGGACTCGAAAAGTCGAAGCCCGGCACATCAGTAAGAGGTGAGACTTGTAGTTGTAACACGACCCGAGAGGATTTGAGAAGGAAGCGAACTTTTCGACTCAGTGAGCAAGTACATATGGATAAGCCAGGGAATGAGCGAGCATATGAAGATCTTGATCCATCCGAGTCGTTCCGATTCGTTCGGCAATCGGCGATCAGACCAAACAAAGACATAAATAAAGGTT
>WTXE01000374.1:0-22468 GCA_022496225.1 Russula aff. rugulosa BPL654 | reverse complement strand
CGCCATACTGAGCCGCGTCGAATGTAGTTGACCATACCTTGTTTTGAATATTTACATCTACTTTGTTCCTCGGCAATTAACTTTGTAATATCCCTTGACATTCTCCGACGCCAAATTCGCTGCAGTTTGATTGGCCTTTATCGAGCACGTTGACATCGCACCAGCGGGGGCGGGTGGTGCAGAAGGTGCAGTGAGTCGCGCACGATCAGCTTGTGGACTGTTGTAAGCAGTCCGGTGAAAGACTCTGAAGATCAGCGAATCTCGGGCGTTGCGATTTGGAGGAAGAGAATGAGTCGAAAGTCCTTTCACGAAACACATAGGAGAGATTAAGTACTAGGAAACGATCCCAGGTAGCATACCCCTCGCGCTTTCATGGAACAGGGCCCGACGGGACTTTGTACCTCGAGTCGCACATGTGGTAGCGCAGTCTTGAATCGGGTGTCACTATCCGTGAGATGAATTAAACCTGCGAAACGACCAGGTCAGACTTTATGACCATGGAGACAAGGGCAGTGAGGGCACTGCCATTACCTGCCAAGAGCCCATCGCCTGCTCAGTTAGATATGATGGGGTGCGTTTGAACGAGTACCTTCACTGAGGCTCAGACTCGCTTTCATCCCGTCTCCACGTGGCCGCAGTGGCGGGCAACGTTCTGGAAATGACGTCCGACGCACGATACCCTAAGGTGGCTGGCCACATTGAACAATTAGTTACTGCTTCATAAACACGACACCTAACCAAATGGCATATAATCCTCCGGTGCTGAGTATTAGTTTGCACCAGTGGAGTCTCACTCTCAATCCCAGCGTTGACATGGACTGTTCCGAGCACGTGTTTTAGTGCCTTCCTTTTCCCGAGGTTTTTCCCCGAGGGGCTTGGTCGGGTTGACGAGTCGGGTACATGGAGTACAGACTAGTGTATCCATTCTTGAACAGAGATTATGAGTCCGAGCGAAATCAGCGAATCTATGTGGAAGCGGGAAAACTTGGACTCGGACCTGATATACATGGTCAGCGTGCAAGAATCGTACGGTTCTACTTATATTATTGCGTCTGTTAGCGGAGGGTTTCAGGAAGTAGTTTCCGCACTGTTGGGGGTTATGGGATAGCGAGTGATGACGCAGGGAATCGGTCCAAGGCAACAGAGGTGGAGGACGTTTTGCGCTACTGCACTGTCGGAGCAATTTCCGATGGGAAATCATGGGAAATTGCTGCGGTAGTACGGTAACCGCCGCTTCGACTTGAAGTTCAATCCCCTGGACGCCGCCAGCCTCTGCACGGTGGGAGATGTTCAAGTTCCAACCCTCACGCCCAACACACCAACAGGTCTTTTTAACCACTGGCAACTGGGCAGGGGGCACAATATGACATCACTGGCGTCCTCGTTATTCCAAGCAATGACACAACAACTGCGCACGAAGTCGCTCAAACGCAACGGTGGCTCGGAATTGGCCACGACACCACTTCCTGAACCCCATGCCAGTGGTGTCACACCAGCATACGCAATGCCTGGATTGTGAAGGGTATCTATGCCCTTGCACACGCGCCATGACGATAGCCCGTTTTTGCCATCTAGGGCCCCCCTTCTCGAATCCTGTGGAAGGGTTCTCCGACCCGCTTCACTTCCCCTTTGCAGAGCCAGCTTCTAACAGCTTCAGGTATGCGGTCAGACGTTATTTCCTATTATTACTACTCTACCACCGTCTCTAGATCCAGAATTCTCATTGTGGGAAAGCGCGGGTTATCTACTCCTGTACATAGACAGACACGCAAGACTCATTTCTTATCGGGGTAAACTCTGACAAGTCCTCACTCATCAATGCTATCTTGTGTCGGTGCGTGTCAGTCCATCATTCGTTCCTACCTTGCTAATTTGCATGTGCCTCGCAAATTTTAAGGGAGCACCAGTAGCAGTTTCCAGGAGAACTGCAGTTTCGTCCATGCGCGACCGTTACCCCATAGTTCATGAGTGTTCTGGATTTGGACCCTGAGATAGGAGGTGAGCGCTCCCAACAGATCCCTTACAGTACTATTGAACTAGCAGATGGCCATTGAATAACCTTGTCGTTGCCTTCACGTGGTTCGCATCATTGGTAGAAACAAGCAACTCTCGATACCTCGAATCTAGCTACCGTGCTCACAATTCGAATGGCCCTGTACCTCTCTCTTTGGTAGGAATCCAGGGGATGTGCCAGTAGAGATCGTTTCTTCCGTTCGTAAGTGTTGCAAGGAAAACGTTGTCCGACGTCGTATGTTTTCAGTTGAATACCTGTTGGCGATCTCGTAGACATAGTTACGATCTGCCAGATTTGTTGTTCACAATGTCCATCTCCAAGCTTGTTTTTTTTAGCTAAAGTGGCGACCTAGAGACTTGAGTCTCGTGGATGAGCACCGAGAGTAACTTAGCTGGACTCGCGGTAATCAACGCGCACAATATAACCTTATCATTGATCACCAAGTACTTGGTGACCTGGGACTCGGAGCCGAGATAAATATCACATACACGCCAGTGTTTCCAGTCATATTGTAAATCAGTAGTGGCAAAAAAATAAGCGTTGCGGTTACGCGATTCGAATCCCATGAAAGAAAAATACGCGACAGAGTCAGCCTACTACATTACAGCCACATTCATATCGATAGGCCGGAAAAAAATAATTACACACATAGGCGGAGCCAAAAGTTCAACTCCTACGGTGCTCGCCATGACCTCGTGACAGGTCTATTACCGTAAAAGGGCTCAAATTTGGGAACTTCAACCTGATTTTCTATGATTTTTCTATGGCCTCAAAAACACTTACAATTAGTTTATATGATGTGTGGGCACATGGGGTGTGCTTTGCTAAGCTCCCCTATTTATTTGAAAATTCCAACCTTGTCCGACCCTCAGAAAAAGTGAACGACCGTGGGTATTATATCCGCATATGGTAATTATGTTCAAATGCGGTAATTTGTGGCACAAAAAGTATATCATGCAGCCACGCTCTATCCACTAATATAATGTATTCTAGTCTACATAGCACACATATTTGGGCTCTACAACATTGAACAAGAGGGAAAGCATGGCAGCAACAAGTGCCCCGTGCCCGCAAGCACGCCAAATTGCACACACCACCTCCTGCCAAACTGAGTGTGAGTTCTTCAAATAATGGGGGAGTGCGACGCAGACGAAGTGTGTTGTTGATTCGTCGAGCGTGGTCACGACACGTGGGTGTGCGACCTAGGAACGCATCACGTTGAATCCTTGTAGCTCTCCTCCGAAAGCATGTCAAGTTCTGCAATAGCGTGAGTGAATTGTATGTTGAAGCGTTTTGAGCTGCATTCCAGATATAACTGCATGGAATATGACTTGTTTCAGTACGCAAATCCATCAATGACTAGAAGGCGGGACGCCGGGACACGCAACTTGTATTCGAAATCGCCAATTGCAAAGACGGATGCTGCGTCATCCTCCGAGAGGCATGACTCGTTCGCGGCATTGTTGCAAGGGAGCAGATGGCCATGACAGGTACGCGCGGTCAACGTCGAAAAAGTGGTCGTCTGATTATTTCGTGCATTGAACTGACAACATAACAAGGGATTTGATAGAAAACCACACGCACCAACTGGCCCAGGCGTCGAGTCCAGCTGTGCCAAAGACAGCGTCGAGATGCGTCTTGAGACACGCGTTCGCTTTGAGGTGGTCCTTCCACGCCGGCACGACCTGGAAAGCTTGGCGCATGGCGGCTGCGGCGGGGCACGGGTATGCTGGGACGAGAGAGTCAATCTGGGTGGTGAGGTATGGTTATTAGTGGTAGTGAATTCAACAGGGTTGACGGCGCGAATGTGGACGCACGGATGCAGGTTGGGTGTATACGGGCCAGGGTAAACCGGCAACAAATGGGTCCATGGCGGCGAGCATGGTGCCTGCTACTTGCATCGTGCGTCGGTTGATGTGCGCACCCATATCTCGTTGGGATCTACAGTGCGGAGAAAACCCAATTGGCCATGGTACCCATTCACATCTACGATCTGGGCCGGATCGTGTGATGTTGTGCAGCTCACTCCCGGTGGACTCATCGATGCCTCGCAAACGGAAAGGTGGGTGCATCCGTACGCCCTCGCGTTTGCCGTGCGCTAGATGGTTCCAACAGGATCTATGGGAACTCGACATGCACGATCGGGATCTCATAATAGAATACAGAGAAGTTGAGGGCAAGTCCAAGACGGATAGGTGTGTTGGAGGCGCAGCACGAAAAGCCTGTGCATCTGGAGGCGGTTTTTCGACCGTTCGGTGGCATCGTGAGGTTTTGTTCACTCAAAGTTGCTGGAGCGCAAGCGAAACATCCCTCACGAAAATGAACGGCGTGGGAATATATTACCCAACTGGGACAAGTAAATTCAGGCTACGTAAATCGCATTCTTTTGGCATGTTTCTTATCAAAAAAAAATCCACTAAGCTTTTTGGGCCAGTTTACGGCCCACACAGCACTTGCGAGGAAGTGGTGTCGGGCACTATACCTCGGGCCGTAGAAGTAGTCATGGGTACCTGACAAGTGTCATTTTTACATAATACATATACTTAGAGCGACTTTATTGAGAAAGAAAAGTGATCGGACTGAGATTCGAACCCAGGCCCCCACTGCCGCCAGATATATGCCAGGTGCCCTAACCACTGAGCTATCTAGCCTTGGGTCCGACTGATTGGAATTGCACTTCATATTCTGATGCCTCAAGCTGGGTTCCAAGACCATGTGACAGATTACACGTGGCTGAATAAACACATGACTACTTCCACGGCCCGAGGTAGGAGTTAGAAATTTTGGTTCCGCCTATGTGTGTAATTATTTTTTTCTGGCCTATCGATATGAATGTGGCTGTAATTACCGAGTTTATCGGATCGATGAGAGACGAGATAGGCGGTGCAGCGAGGCTGGGTCAAAATATTGCTTGAATTGAAGGTCGGTAGGCTCGAGAGGTCGGACGGGGGTTGGGAAATGCGGTGCGAGAACTTGCAAATATTGATTGTTTTTTTTTTGTACTGCACGGCTGAACCACTTGTATTATATTGCCACATCAATCAATGGTTTATCAGATGAATCAACCCTCATATACTTATCCTCGGGTATATAATCGGGACTTCTGATCGTCATTCGTATTCTTCCATGCAAACTTTCAAACTTTTCGTTCTCCCAATCCACCGCTTCCGTGCTTGCGACTCAGACTTGTCTCGCTTTCTAGGATCTCCGAAGCCATTTGATCATTTAAACCTGCTGTGAACAAACACAGGTGCAGTACTTGGGAGTCCAGATAACGTCACATATTTTATAAATCAATAGTAACAAATGCGAATGTTCCCGCGCTATGGAAACCCATGAAAGAATACACGATAGAGTCAACCACTGGTCAACTTACACCACCACCGGGTTTACGAAGGTGAAACAATGAAAAGACCAGCCAATGCCAGTCCCAGTCCACTTAAATCAGAAGTGCTGCAACTCCGGCGAGAATCGTGCCGAAAATAGCGGCACCGATGACGCCCTCCCTCACGTCCACCGCGCCACTTGACTTTCCATTACCATTGCTACTGCTCGAGTTTGTCACCGCATTCGAGCCATTACGCGGGCCGGACCAGGGCAACGTCTTGTTCTCCTGGGTGAGGTTGACCGGAGCTGGTGCGACCGCTGCGGTAAAGCTTGTGTCCATTCCAGGTCCAACAAAGACAGGTCCGCCACCGGCTCCGACGCCGGACGTGTTTGGGGCGGTGAAGGGTACGTAGAGCCCCGGGTTGAGCGGGCCGGGTATCGTACCAGTAAGGTTCGTGAAGACATCGGAACTGGAAACGTTCACATTTGTATATCCTGTAGTTGCAGCAACGAAGGAGAAGACGTTCGAAAGGGTCCTGTGGAACGTAGGGAGATTTTATAAGTCGAGCGTGCGAGTGTAAAGGGAGACTGCGTGAGACGTACTGGTTAGTATCGCCACGACCGAGCGAACCAAGGCCCCAGTTTGCTTCGACGGTGGAGAGCAGGGAGTAATGCGTGTAGTAGGTTGAATCAGTGGTACCTCGTGCACTTTCAGGGACGGCGCCACCAAGCAGCAACGCCAAGACATTGTTGTTTTCGGTATAAGACTCATTCTCGTCGAACGTGAGTACGACGAGCGTGCCATTGTCGTTGAAGTTCGGGTTGCTTAGTAGTGGAACAAGCCAGTACTGGAGCCACGAGGCTGCATAGTCAACCGAGGTATCGTGGCCGTCGTCGACCATGTTGGGAGTTACGAACATCCACTGCGGTAGAGCAGAAGCATTCACATCAGCAGCAAAGTCGTTAAAGTTACGGTGCCTCGCAAGACGCGAGGGCACTGAAGCAACCGAGTCGTAAATAATCGTGGGGTTGTGCTTGCGCACATAATAGACATAGTCGGGCGCCGAGGTGTTGACGTAGTTTTTGGAGGAGAAGCTGCAAGAAGGGTTAGACAGGATAAATGGAAGGGGCCCAGACTCACTTGTAACCCTCGTATCCATCAAAGGGGATGTTTTCCTGGTAAGATGCCCAGGAGATGTTTTTCGCCTCCAAGAGGTCTACGACAGTGGAGATACTAGTGAAGGGTTAGAATGCAAAGTGTGTTACGAGAGCCGTTGTGACACACTTTGGTGGGATGTTGTATAGATTATCATCTCCCATTCCCCAAAAATCCCCGCCGACGGACGCAACGTAGTTGGGCTCGGAGGGGTGAGTTACCGCAAAATACTGGTCAAGACGAATCCCCTGCGTAGCGAGGGTATTGAAGATGGCCTGAATGGTGAACAGTTAAGATGGGGTAAATGGAAGAAATGAGATACGATGGTCACTCACCGTCGAGTTTGCAGATGAGAAGTCCGTATTTTCAAGCCAGATCTAGTGTGGTCAAATGAGAAAGGCTAATCTATGCGTCGTTAAAGGCGAGACACACATTAATGATGCGGTTGAAGGCCTTTCCAGACACGACCTGCGCCTTCGGTAGACTGCCGTTGGTTGACCCAACATAGTTGGACGACACCACTAGAGGGCCCGATGATTCCGGGACAAACGACGGTACCTAACGTGGGAAAAAAGGTAACGTAATTTCCCAATTAGGGACCGGATTAGGATATGGAGAAAAAACTCACTTGCACGGCCAACACAACCGGAAGAAGGATCAGAGAGGAGAACGCAATCATGGGGAGGGGCTTGGCGGTGCGCCAGGACTTTCGCTACCGAGCTTTATATGTGTGTTTAATATATGCAATCCTTAGCCCATGTGCGCGAATCAGGGAAGTACCGGAAGTAGTTTGTCAAATTTGGTTTAGCCAATCAAACCCCCACTTTCACGCACGCGTCTCGTTGCCATGTGCTTGTATCGCTCCATATTATCGGCATGCGCATATTTTTGTCCACCACTCAGGCCTCAGGGCCGGATCAAGTTCAAACCCTAGGACGCTGTTACTATTTCACCTGGCATAGTCTATATAGAATCATCGCCTTTTTGCCAATTACAGCCCTCCTGCTCAGCCTTACTTGCCCCTTGGTTTCGTGATGGCGAGCACGAAGCCCCTCAGGTTGTTATTTGGACCCCATCTGCGGATTGTCACAGCTATTGCGACCACTGTCATTATTCTTGCTCTGGCCCTCGGTCTTGGTTTGGGCCTCGGGCTTAAGCACCACCGCCACCATAACGCCTCACAAGCTTCCCAGTCAACTCAATCACTGCCATTTCTCACCCCGCAGACATCCAACAATTTCACCGTAGGCTCCATCGTTGACCAGTCGCCTCAGGACCGCAAGTACAACTTCACCATCTCGCTTGCTAATGGGGCACCAGATGGAGTAAATAAGACGATGTTAGTTGTAAATGGTACGTCTTTATGCCCTTGCCGTCACTGCAGCAGCGCCATTTGGTGCTGGTATGACGTGCCACGTCCCTTCTGGCTTCTTTGTGTTCCCGGTAGTCGTCCGAGGAGGCAATTCGGTGCCCTTCATTGTTTTGGGTCTATTGAAAGGCCTCGAGGCCGCTCCTCGGTGTTTGTGCGCATGCGCCCGTCATGGGGGCGAATCGAGGCCGTTGCTCCACGGCGTTTCTTCCGGGCGGGAATCATCCTCTTTCCTGTAACTCGCCATTCCTGGATATCACTAATGCTGAACATCAACTCTTAGGCATGTACCCCGGTCCGACCCTAGAGGTTAATCAAGGAGACCGGCTTATCGTCAAGGTCCAGAATAACCTCCCGAACGCCACAAGTATACATTGGCACGGACTCGTGAGAGAAACAACTTCACTTGAGAGCTTCTCCATACTGACAAATTGTTTGAGTTTCAAAATGGCACAAATTGGTATGATGGCACGTCAGGAGTGACAGAGTGTGGTATCCCTCCAGGCCAATCTTTGACCTACAAGTACATTAACTATCATGGCCATATGGGCGGTTACTCACGGGTCCTCCAGCTTCACTCTCGGTGAATTTTCCGGAACTACTTGGTATCAGTGCGTCTTTAAAGTCTATTATGATGCGAACGACTGGCGCCTATCATTTATTTTAGCGCCCGTATGTTTCTGGTCCCCCTTGCACGTGACCCCTCTAACATTCCGTGTTAGATTGTAAGCCCTCCACCGTGAATGGTTTCGCTTCCGCTTGAAGATCCCCCGAATACCACGTAGACTCGACACAGTATACTGATGGTGTGTCCGGAGCGCTGGTAGTTCACCCTACCCAAAACACTTCAGGTCTCCCGACATATGACGGTGAGATTGTAATCCAGGCATGCGAACCTTGGGCTGAGCCCGACCGTCTTTGCCTGACGAGCACTCAGATGGCAGATCTTTACCACGACCAGAGTCAGGTTCTTCTGGCAGATTATCTCTCGGTGCGAGGACACTCCCTTCTCCTGTTTAAGTAACTGCAACTTTGCACAGCCCGAGGGTATCGAAGGTCAACAAGGGAATGAGCCTGTACCGGATGGTGGCGTACGTGCGCCTTCTTTATGTCTCTATAATCTTGACGGCTTGTAGACCATCAATGGCTTGGGTCAATACTCTTTTGCCGGCACGGGCGGGTCATACTTTGATGTGAGAACCATTCCATTCTACACGACGCCTTTCAAACTGAAGGGACAAATCCAAAGTATACCGTAGAACGCAACAAAACATATCGCATCCGACTCATCAATTCGGGGTCATTTCCGACAATCCGCTTCTCGGTTGATAACCATCCCCTGACACTCATCGAAGCCGACGGCACGCTTCTCGAACCGACTCAGGTTTCTGGTGTTGTTGTTGCAGTTGCACAGCGCTATTCTGTGCTACTGACTGCCAACCAGACGAGCGTTGAGAACGGGACATTCTGGATACGTGCCACGCTCCAAACCGACATGTTCCTCTATCAACTGGAGGGCAGAACGTCGACATCCGAGGCGTACTCCGGTGTGGTCACCCGCCGTTTTAGTCGCAGTATGAAGCAAGCATTACTCACATGTCGGCTTTAGGTACTCAGACGGCGCGAAATCGGGAGTTCCTGGTGATCCTGCCTCAGCTGATCCTGGCCCAGGCATATCTGGTTTGATAGATGTAAATGGGACGTCTTCGCTCACGCCACTGGAGCCCAGCCCAGCGCCAAACGCGACGCGCGCAACGTCTGTGACCATCTCGTTTCAGTCCACCGCGGATGGCCAGTTCCTTGGATTCATGAACACTTCGAGTTATGAACCTTTGAGTGGGATATCGACATTGTTGGAGGTGCACCAGAACCCGACGGGGTTTGTGCCAGACGGCGTGGGCATTGGTGCAGGAGACCAGCTACTTGTGACGGCGGACTCGATACAGGTGCTTGACTTACAGGTGGTAGGTGTGCTTTTACTTGTCCACGTGACTCCGTTTTCTCTGACTCGTGCCCAAAAGGATAATCTTGACGACGGAGACCACCCATTCCACCTGCACGGACATCGTCCCTGGATGTACGTACAGTATATACTTACAATCGTATCCGGCCATTATTCCGATTTCTGATATTCTGTTAAAACCAGAATGGGCTCAGGAGCAGGACGGTATAGCGGGCAAGAGCTGAACGCGACGTCACCCCTCCGACGCGACACGGTCCTCATTCCAGCCTACAGTTGGACGGTTTTGCGCTTCGTTACAGATAATCGTGAGCGTCCATCATTTACTTGGAATTATATGATGTGATCGGCTCATTCATACACTCACCTCTGACCGAAAGCGGGTGTATGGGCGTTCCACTGTCACATCGCGTGGCATATGGCGGCGGGGCTGTTGATGCAGATTAGCAGCCAACCTTCATTGCTTTCTGAGCTGACAGTTCCGGAGGATATCGTGACGTATTGTCAACGGTGATAGCTGGGTGGTTTCTTGGCCTTTGGTCACTAGACGCGTAATTGGGTATCTATGCGGGTGGGTCTGAAACTGAAAGTAGAAGTACAATGGCTCATGTATAATGAGGTGTCTGGTCAAAGATAACGCTTGGGACGTCTTGTGGCCCACCCTATACAGTAGGCTGTGTACTATTCTGTACAACGTTGTGTCGCCAACAGACAATGTCAGGGACGTAGAGTGCGTTCGGTGCAAATTGACGCGTGAAATTCTGTCGCAACTCTCCCACTGCCGGGCCGATGCGCTTGACTTTCGAGCTTGGAAACGGGTAAGGAGCTGGTGCCATGTGTTAAAGGTCGAATTTGGGTGCACGCGATCATAGTGAGCGTGAGACCAGGCACTTCAGTTCATCCAAGTTCTTGAGCTTCAAAGTGTGAACAATCTTGTCGTATTCGGCGCTATGGGCCATAATGGCAGGTCTTGAGGTGATTGCGAATGGCCGTAGTAACACCGTCCACGTTCTTGTAAGGGTGCCATTCACTGCATGTAATGTTAGAAAGAAGGCGTAAAACAAATACAGTATTACAACTCACGAGCACAACTTGAAACTAATGTATTTGCTCTTAGGGCGCCGAGTCAACAGCTGATCTTAATCGGGAGCTGGGCGTTCGACTGGAGAGTTTTGAGGTCAGCAGAAATACCACACATCAGTTGCGGCAGCAGAATGTTCTGTCACAGCACATTCTGCTGCCGCAACTGACAGAACTTCTGTGGGGCGTCGTTTATATGTCGGGCGCTGAAAGGAGGCCGAGACTGAATGAGATGCAGCGCTTGACGGTCGTACAGGGGCGGAGGGTGGTGAGTGGTTTTCAACGGTCGTCGGAGGGCCAACACCGCACATCAAGGACGGAGGCTCTGTAGTTGGCACCGCTGGATGCGTGGACGTTTTCGAGACTCCATATTTTTGGCTGATGACGCGATGACGATTTACGTTTTCCGCCGTCTCGACGTCTCGACCTGTGCCCCTTCAATTCTCTTCTCAACAAACACGCGTCTACTTCTACGCTCTCACCTCAGACCTCACTCCAGTCACACCCTCTCAACAACTAGCACCATGCCCGCACCTTCAGATTTCGGCGATGGTTCGACCGTCATCGAAGGCGCAACACCGAGCCACTGTCGCGGCAAACGAGTCGAGACGTTCTCGCCAGCGAAGCCCTCAGGCCACTACCGTGACGTCACCACGTTCGCCAAGACGACTGACTACTTTTCCGAAGAGCGGCCCTTCGTTGTGGTCGTCGGGAAGGATGGTGTCATCGGTCATCGGCGCGTTACGACAGATCGACGAGCATCTGCATAATGTATGCATGAACTTTTTTTTTACCTTGCCCCTCACTTCTTCACGCTCGTCTTTCGCTGAAAACTAATTCTTTGTGTGTGTGTATTGGTTTGCAGACTGGACATAACAAGATCATTTCTGACAAGGTGTGTGATTGTGACTGTGATTTAGCGAGGGAGGGTCCATCGCTGTCATGGCTGCTCTGGTGTTCTGGTGTATCATCATGATCCGGCCAACTTGGTTTTGTGCGCGTGTCTTTAAAACTCCACGGACTGGATAGGCAAGGAGATCGCCCCCGGGCGGCAGTTAATAATTGAAAAGTAATGCCCATCGACGTTTCCCGCTACGCTGGCGTCTTCTTTCCGGTCCCTCCATCCCTCCATCGGCGTTCAAAGACTCTCGATCACTGTCACTCGTCATATACACCTTCTGTTCGGCATGCGATGTAAGTCTATGCTCCGAAGACACCTCCACCACCTTCGTCTACAAGTCCCGTAGAGCATGCTCCTCTTGCTGCTTCAACAGAAAGGCTCAAGTTGTATCCTTCACCTGAGTCGGACTGCGACTGCATAATTGGGCACCACCGTTTCCATGTCGTTGGTGGGCGTGGCGTCAACGGGACCGATCTGGGTGGTCTGATGGCCTTTGAGTAAGCGATTTCACATGTTGAACCGCATGCGCTCCTCGTTCACACACGACGTTTAGCTCTTACAATGTCTCATTTCAAAAATGTGCAACCAAGTCCAAGCGGAATGTTGGGTCATGCCGCTTGAGCACGTTGTTGTCCGGGAACCTTGCGTAAAAGTCTACTAATATTGAATGCAAAAAACACAGATGGCTTCCCCACGTTCGACAATTGGAATAATGTTGTCTCCGGTTGTACGTGACTGCCAACCAAATGCGTGCTCGAGCTGCTCGCCGAGAGTAGCAACCTCATCTCCGTTTTTTTCCAGGATATCTTCATCGAGAGTGAAAGTGAGAAAAGCACCATATTTTGCTGATTTCTTTCGGAGAAGTTTCGGGAGGTAGGTATGGCGTGTTTGACATTGTCAAATATTTCAGCCAAGATAAGGGACGGAGAGCCTGAGGGAATAAACGAGAGAGCAAGCGAGGGGGGAAGACTGGGAAGTTGACAGAGTTGTTGTGGACAGCCGTTCCACAGATGCGAGTGTCAAGTGAAGAGATCGAGATTCACACGAGAGAACGGGAAAAGAGGGAGACACTAAATTCGACTAAGATGTACTGTAGTGGCTGCCCTCCCTCGACGAGCAAGGGGGGCGTATATACAGGTCCATGTTTGTCTCTACTTCACGAATCATGGCTGTGTTGGCGAGAATAAAGATTGGTATCAATGGCATGCGGATGCTAATAATGCTGTGCAGAATGGTGCAAAAATGTTTGAATGTCAGGGATGTGAGAAGAAAAAGGTTAGAAACCACGAAACGACGCTAAAACTTCATATTGTGGACATAGTGCCACCCCTTGTGGCTAATGAGTGGCCAAGAGGTCAAAATGGGGCGAAGTTAGGGAGAGGCGCATGGGTAGGAAGCTGTGAGGGCAAGCTGTACTGTACTGTCTTGTGTCGGAGGGTTGATGGGTGGGACGGGCAGTGATCTAGTGATCGATCTCGTGATCGTGAAGGGAAGACAAATGCGATCGCAGTTGTGTTCCGAGAGGCTCCGACGCTGCAGTCCATTGCTAACAGGTAATTAACAAGTTATTACAGTAACAGGCTATTAATAACTGAGTTAGTAACCCATGGATTTCTACTAACCGACATGATCGTGCAGTGTGACGAAGAGGAAAAATGGCGCCACCATAGGGACTGCCAGGGGCGCGAGGGTTGGCGAGCGACAAAACCGTCGGGTAACGCGGACATGAATGGCTGGCTGTTGCCTGCCGGACTGAGACGCTTGAAAAGATGAATCAAAGTGGACCAAAGCTTTAGCTGACCCGGCCCCTCACCAGGAGCCCCTGCACCCGATTCCAACATATAGAATCCTCGCCCGTCACCGTTTGCCAATTACTGCAGCCCTCCCGGTTCAGACTTACTTGCCCTTGGTTTCGTGATGGCAAGCACGAAGCCCCTCAGGTTGTCATTTGGACCCCTTCCGCGGATCGTCATGGCTATTGCGACCACTGTCGTTATTCTTGCTCTGACCCTCGGTCTTGGTTTGGGGCTTAAGCGCCACCGCCACAATGCCTCAGCACAAGCTTCGAATTCCCTGCCGGCAACTCAATCACTGCCATTTCTCGCCCCGCAGACATCCAACAATTTCACCGTAGGCTCCATCGTTGGCCAGTCGCCCCAGGACCGCAAGTACGACTTCACCATCTCGCTTGCTAACGGGGCACCAGATGGAGTAAACAAGACAATGTTAGTTGTAAATGGTACGTCTTTATGTCCTTGCCGTCGCAGGCAATTCGGTGCCCTCCATTGTTTGGGGCAAGTCAGTAGTATTAAAAGCCTAGAGGCCGCTCCTCGGTGATCGTGCGCTTGCGCCCGTCATGGGGAGAGATCGAGGCCGTTACTCCACGGCGATTCATCCGGGCCGGCAACATCCTTCTTCCTGCACTCGCCATTTCTGGATATCATCAATGCTGAACATCAACTTTAGGCATGTATCCCGGTCCGACCCTAGAGGTTAATCAAGGAGACCGGCTTATCGTCAAGGTCCAGAATAACCTCCCGAATGCCACAAGTATACATTGGCACGGACTCGTGAGGGGAACAACTTCACTTGAGAGCCTCTCCATACTGACAAATGGTTTCAGTTTCAAAATGGCACAAATTGGTATGACGGCACGTCAGGAATTACAGAGTGCGGTATTCCTCCAGGCCAGTCTTTGACCTACAAGTACATTAACTATCATGGCTATATGGGCGGTTACTCACGGGTCCTCCAGCTTCACTCTCGGTGAATTTTCTGGAACTACTTGGTATCAGTGCGTCTTAAAAAATTTATTATGACGCGAACAGGCGCCTATCATTCATTTTAGCGCCCGTAGGTTTGGTCCCCTTTGCACGTGACCCCTCTAACATTCCGTGTTAGATTGTAAGCCCTCCACCGTGAATAGTTTCGCTTCCACCTGAAGATCCCCCGAACACCACGTAGACTCGACACAGTATACTGATGGCGTGACCGGAGCGCTGGTAGTTCACCCTACCCAAAACACTTCAGGTCTCCCGACATATGACGGTGAGATTGTAATCCAGGCATGCGAACCTTGGGCTCGAGCCCGACCGTCTTTGCCTGACGAGCACTCAGATGGCAGATCTTTACCACGACCAGAGTCAGTTCTTCTGGCAGATTATCTCTCGGTGCGAGGACACTCCCTTCTCCTGTTTAAGTAACTGCAACTTTGCACAGCCCGGTGGTATCGAAGGTCAACAAAGGAGTGAGCCTGTGCCGGATGGTGGCGTACGTGGACCTTCTTTATGTTTCTATAATCTATTGACAGCTCGTAGACCATCAATGGCTTGGGTCAATACTCTTCTTCCGGCACGGGCGGGTCATACTTTGATGTGAGAACCATTCGATTCTACACGACGGCATTCAAACTGAAGGGACAAATCCAAAGTATACCGTAGAACGTAACAAAACTTATCGCATCCGAGTCGTCAATTCGGGGTCCTTTCCGGCAATCCGCTTCTCGGTTGATAACCATCCCCTGACACTCATCGAAGCCGACGGCACGCTTCTCGAACCGACCCAGGTTTCTGGTGTTGTTGTTGCAGTTGCACAGCGCTATTCTGTGCTACTGACTGCCAACCAGACGAGCGTTGAGAACGGGACATTCTGGATACGCGCCACGCTCCAAACCGACATGTTTTCCCATCAACTGGAGGGGCAGAACGTCGACATCCGAGGCGTACTCCGGTGTGGTCACCCGTCGTTTTAGTCGCGGTATGAGGCGAGCATTACTCACATGTCGGCTTTAGGTACTCAGACGGCGCGAAATCGGGAGTCCCTGGAGATCCGCCTCAGATGATCCTGGCCCAGGCATATCTGGTTTGATAGATGCAAATGGGACGTCTGCGCTCACGCCATTAGAGCTCAGCCCGGCGCCAAACGCGACGCGCGCAACGTGTGTGACCATCTCGTTTCAGTCCACAGCTGATGGCCAGTTCCTTGGATTCATGAACACTACGAGTTACGAACCTTTGAGTGGGATATCGACATTGTTGGAGGTGCACCAGAACCCGACGAGGTTTGTGCCAGATGGCGCGGGCATTGGTGCAGGAAACCAGCTCCTTGTGACGGCGGACTCGATACAGGTGCTTGACTTACAGGTGGTAAGTGTGCTTTTACTTGTCCACGTGACCCTGTTTTCTCTGACTCGTGCCCAAAGAACAATCTTGACGACCTAGACCACCCGTTCCACCTGCACGGATTTCGTCCTTGGATGTACGTACAATATATACTTACAATCGTATCCGGTCATTATTGCGATTTCTGATATTCTATTAAAACCAGAATGGGCTCAGGAGCAGGACGGTATAACGGGCAAGAGCTGAATGCGACGTCACCCCTCCAACGCGACACGGTCCTCATTCCAGCCTACAGTTGGACGGTTTTGCGCTTCGTTACAGATAATCGTGAGCGTCCATCATTTACTTGGAATTATATGATGTGATCGGCTCATTCATACACTCACCTCTATCCGAAAGCGGGTGTATGGGCGTTCCACTGTCACATCGCGTGGCATATGGCGGCCGGGCTGCTAATGCAGATTATCAGCCAACCTTCGGTGCTTTCTGAGCTGACAGTGCCGGAGGATATCGTGAAATATTGTCAGCGGTGATAGCTGGGTGGTTTCTTGGCCTTTGGTCACTAGACGTATGAAAGTAGAAGTACAATAGCTCGTGTGTAATGAGGTGTCTGGTCAAAGATAACGCTTGGGACGTCTTGTGGCCCACCCTATGCAGTAGGCTGTGTACTACTCTCTACAAAGTTGTGCCGCCAACAGACAGTGCCAGGGTCCAAATAAGACTATTGAGAGAATGATCGTCGGCTATTGTATCATTACTGTAACAGGGGCCGCAGTGCTGTGCAAACCAGACACTTACTGGTATTGAAGTTACCGTATATCGATCCTCGCTTGCTGTGGCTCAGGACACTGGACAAAGCACAGTGTTTGGCTGTGCCTGCAGCGCAACCTCTCATCGATTGGACCTGGCTTATAGTTGTAGTTACAAGCACTGACGGACGTCCACTGGCCCATGTAACGAAGCGCGGGCCGTCGAAAGCGAGGACCATGATCCGAGCTAAGGCACATGGGCGCTGGGCGCAATAAAGGCTATTGGTGCGCACAACAAAACGACGTCAGTCGTCACGGGGACACAGAAATGGTAAGCTGTGCATGAGCATAATCATTCTTACCATACGTACCACAGATGGACGTGCGCAGTGATGTGCATAAAATTGGACATTCCGCACCACAGCCCAGGCCCATAACCTTTCCCCTCTCGTCGTAGTATAAATTCAACAAACCCCCTTCTCTTCTCCACAAACACGCTTCTACTTCTACGCTCTCACCTCAGACCATCACTCCAGTCACTCCCTCTCGACAACTAGCGTCATGCCCGCAGCTTCAGATTTCGGCGATGGTTCGACCGTCATCGAAGGCGCAACACCGAGCCACGCTCACGCGCTCGGTGCTCACGTGCCGCCTGGCGGGAGCCACGGTCGCGGCAAAGGGGTCGAGATGTTCTCGCCAGCGAAGCCCTCGGGCCACAACCGTGACCTCACCACGTTCGCCAAGACGACCGACTACTTTTCCGAAGAGCGGCCCTTCGTCGTGCTCGTCGGGAAGGATGGTGTCATCGGCGCGTTACGACAGCTCGACGAGCATCTGCGCAATGTATGCATGAACCTTTTCTTTTACCCCGCCCCTCACTTCTTCACGCTCGTCTTTTGCTGACAACTAATTCTTTGTGTGTGTGTATTGGTTGCAGACTGGATATAATAAGATCATTTCTGATAAGGTGTGTGATTGTGACTGTGATTGTAGCGAGGGGGACGGTACATCGCTGTCATAGCCGCTCTGGCGTATCATCATGATTGGAAGGGCTAACTTCGTTTTGTGCACGTGTCTTAGAACCCCACGGACTGGATAGGCAAGGAGATCGCCCCTGGGCGGATCGGACTCATCAATCATGGTGGCAAGCCGAAGCTGCTCACAAAACCGGGACGTTACCCAGGTTTCCCATTGCGCAATTGGTGGGCGCGTAGTTATAACGGGACATGTGGATGTAAGCCAGTGGTTTATTGACAGAATGCTCATTGTGGGACCTCAACTAATTTTTTTGAATCGGGCAGTGTCGGATACCGTTATCAACTTCCAGGGTTTGACCGTCGTGCAGGTATCGCAGAACCAAGCCGCGGTCGTTTCGGATCCGCAAAACCATATCTTTGTGCTGAAGAACTCCGGTTTTGTGTCGTATGGCATCCACGGAAGTTACGACGTGCTCGCGATCGTCGACCAAACTCATCTTCCCAATGCGATTAAGGACCATGTGACAGGCTCGATTCTCGGCCGTAGCCTCGAGGTTCGGATGTCCTCTAACGCCGGCGCTGCGGGTTCGAAGCCAGAGAGCTACGTTGTTGCGTTGTTGTAAGTCTTCTTTTTTGATTTGGTTTGGTTCACCCAGGCTGATGAGGTACGGGATGGACCGTGTTTAGTTTGGACATTCCGGCAAACAATTGCGCGATTTTGCAATCTGGAAATGATCTCGAGCTGCTGCCCGCTGGACAGCACTGTATCACTCATCCGAACGTTACCTTACGTGGCCTCTACACCCTCGGCGAAAATCAATTCGAGATGCCGACGAAGGATATGTGCGTCTTGTTGCCTCCCTGTGTTCTTAATCGTCCTTGCGACTCACGACTTGGGACAAACTAGATTCACTCGTGACCAGGTGCCAGTGAGCTTGAAGCTATACCTCAAGTGGCAACTCGAGGAACCACTCAAGCTCGCGACACATGGATATGAGACACCCTACGATGCCCTTCGGGACAAGACGCAGTCCATTTTGACACAGATTGTTGCTCATCGTACGAAGTCTCTTCCTCAAGCTAGATGATAATTTGACATCCTTGTCTAGTTGACTACAGCTCAATGGTCAAGCAGCGCTCTCTGGGCGGCGACGGTATTGAGGAATTGGACTCGTCGGTCTCCTCTTCCCCGTTCCTTGATGCGTTAAGGACAAACGCAATGGACGACTTGCACTCAGCTGCTCTTGAATACGGTATCATCTTAAAGGATCTTGCTGTTATTGATAGGCAGTTCAAGGGTGAGATACTCTGAGATATTGTCTGACAGTTATTTGACAAGTTAACAGGCGAAATTGCGAGCACAATGGACAAGCTCACCAAGCGTGCTTTGCAAGCCCAGGTGGAGGCTGCTGTACGTCTTTACTAAGCCGAATGATCTAAGATATAAAGGCTTACCTTGACCACTCCACAGAATGTCGATCGGGAAAATAGCAACAAGGTCAAGCAGGAAGAGGGTGTCCTCGCAGTCGCCCGCATTAAGGCCCAATCCCGCAACGTACGTGCCCTTCCTCCGCTCCAAAACCACGCAATTAACAATAACTGACCACAACTTTTGTTTCCGTTTATTTAGGCCGAGTCTGATGCAGAAGCATATTCCGTCATCGCAGCCGCCAAGGCGGCGGCCGAGCGCACCCGGATCGAAGCCTCGGCGCGTGCGCACGCGACGCGTCTTGCAGCCGAGGCAGAAGCAGAGGCGGTCCGCATCAAGGCAAATGCGGACGGTGACGTCCGGAATCCGTTCGCGCAGGAGATGGCCGGAAGGCGGATGGAGGTCATGCGCGTGTCAGCGTTTGGGAACAAGGCCGTCTTTGTACCCACCGAGGCTATGGGCATCGCGGCCCCGGCCATCTCCGGTATGGCGGCTGGTATTGGAGCCGATTTGAGAAAGTGAATGCGATTACTGTAATGTATGGCCTTTTTTTTTTCTCTTTGAAGTCTGTCTGTCTAGTAAGTCAGCATTTGTTGCCAACTCTTACGCTCTTTTATCGCCTCTCTTCTGTTTTCTGGATATAATCACATTCATTGATGGTTACCCCCGTATGATCATTTCATTCGATAACTCTGATTGTAGCTCCGTGTACTATAGTAGTATTGTAGCAATTCTAATATCTTCTTACAGCTCCTCTGCATGACTCGTGCCACAGAAGGATGTTTTTAGAATGTGCCATGACAAGAACTTGAAAGCCTAGCCAGGTGTCACTTCAACTGGCTACCTATACTGTAATGGGCTCGAATGCGCTCAGATGTCGTTGTTACAAGGGACGTCAGTCCGGCCCGGGGCGCCAGGGTGCGCGAACGGGCAGTCAAGTGGCCCGAGGGTCTAACTTAAGTTACTGTTGAAGTGAGCGACGCACAGAAGTTAGTGTTGCCGCCAGTCCGGTGTCGCACCGGTCTGACACTTACACCACTCGGTATTTTCACCAACTCAGACCACACCTGGAAACTCTGTTCAAACCGGTCCAACTCTGAACATGATTATTAACACTTTCCCATCACTCAAAGAGTCAGGGGCATGGTCATGTTGACTCGGTCAACGACGCCTTGTAGTGTAGAACATGATTATTAATACTTTCCCATCACTCAAAGAGTCGGAAGCATTCTGTAACCTATTTGTTACACGATTTTTATCGTCTTGCTCAATTATCACCCCACTTCTTTGTCTGCTGAAAATCTCCATGACTCTCTACACGACTCTGTCAACATTTGACGGATTTTGGGACTGAGAACTATAAATATGGAGAGATGTTTCGCTTCTGCATTCCTTTCCTTCGTGCTCCGTGCCCCTTGTGTGGTGATGGATCTTGTGCCCCGCTCTTGTCCTAACCATCATGGGCCCAATGGCCGTACATGCTTGCCATTGCAGGAGCACCAGCACCAACAACACCAGCCGCATCATCCTTCAGCTACCTTGCCGCTTCATTAATCAAATTCAGCAACCGCCACATTTACTCAGTCTCGCGTTCACTTTCCTGCTAACCAGACAACTAGTTCATTCAATACATCTAACGATTATTATGACCATTCATCGAATTTCATGGAGCCGACACTGCATATTCATAACCATATGACCAATCTTCAAATCCTCAACTACACCTGCCCTCGCAACACCCTCAATTTCATTTTGCTTCTCCTGCTGAAGAAAATACTCAGGCCGGGGAAAGTGCCACTGCCTCAAGCCCTGGCGGAAAACGTAAATTGATATCAACCAAAACTACGCAGTCTCGAAAATGTCCACGCATCCGCACATCCCAGCCGTGCCAACTACAGAGCCTCCATCCTTGCTATGCGGTGTTGCCCCTCAGGCTCTGGCGACCGTTGAAAACTACTCACCACCCTCCGCTCCTGTACGATTGTCAAGCACTGCATCTCATTCAGTTACGGCCTTTTAGCGCCCGACATATAAATGACGCCCCACAGAACATTCTGCTGCCGCAACTGATGTGTGGTATTTCTGCCGACCTCAAAACTCTCCAACCAAACCAGTCGAGCAGCCAGCTCCCAATTCAAGCATCGGCAGTCCTTGTGAACTAATCTTCTCGTCTAGTAAGGAGACCTGTGCACTACGACGCAGTCTTCTTTCAACATCAACACTGGAAGTCCTGCAGGTTTTGAAGCAGCTGTATAAGGGTGAACACTTACAGTTTGTTTCTCACTTACTTGCGAAGGAAGATGACTATGCAATTGATCATGCAAGTGAGACGGCAATACATGAGCTCATCTCTTCAGGAACATGGAGGAGTTGTGGGATTTGTTTAACAATATAGACGAAACTAGAGCGTAGGACCCTGCATATATAGCAAAATAAAACCTTTTCTTTACACCTCATGCGCGTTCGCTTCGAAATGTCTCGAAAATCAAGTATTTTCATCTATGTTCTGCATCGGCCCGGCAGCGAGAGAGTTACACCGGTCCACACCGGTGTGAACTCGATTTCTAGAGTTGCGGCAGAGTTGACAGCTCAGAACGGACCAGACCAGACCGCGGCAACACTACACAGAAGCAAACCAACGGAGCGCCATCGGAGCGCCGCATATATCGTGCCCGCACGCACACAAATATATAGACTTACAGTAGATTAGATCTGTCCATCTATCTAGTCTAGATAATACACAGATTGCTACATCTACTTCAGTTATGATGTATTGTAGCGCTGCACTCGAGTACAATACCTACTGTAACGTACAGTGCTTCCTGAGATCCAGGCCCAACATGTGTGTTCTGGGTGCTGCATAATCGCCCCCCTTGCGTAGAGTAGCTATCTTGATCGTCAAGCTGTCATCTTCCAGCAAGTCTCGAGCGAGGTTTGGAACAGTAAAAAGAAAAGGAAACCTCGGTCGTAGTAAGTCGGAGCCCGGCGCACAGGCTATCCAAATCACGAAGAGCCAGCTTCGTCAAAACCGCCCCGCCTAATCGAGTCTCACAAGCCTCTGCATGCTAAAGCGGAATCCTCGCCCCTCAAAATAACAAGACTAAAGGACTCTGGCTTCCTTCAGCTTTGGAGGTGGCTTGAGAGACATTGTGAGGACGTGCCCGCACGATGGGGCCCATAGGGGATGACGCGACGTCACGGTATTGCGGAGGTCGCAAGGGCGTCAAGAATTTTTGTCACAACCCCTAATCGTTGAAACTAAAATTCAGAAATTTTATGACTAGAGGAGTTGGGATGTCGGCAAGAGAGGGAAGGTAGAGGGCAGAGACGTACTCCTTGGAGTCGAGGTATCGTGGAACTCCCTATGGGCCCCATTACAAAACGA
>WTXE01000373.1:0-22601 GCA_022496225.1 Russula aff. rugulosa BPL654 | reverse complement strand
GTCCGAACGGCGCAGATGTACATGTGGAGAACAAGGACAAGTGGACGCCATTACATGAAGCATCATTCAGGGGATATCTCGACATCATGTGGCTTTTATTGGAACATGGCGCGGATCAAGAAGCCGTGAACAACAATGGCAGTACTTCCTGCATACAGCAGCATGCGGCGGCAGGTCGTGGCTATACGACTGTTGATCGGGAACGGCGGATTCTTGAAGCGGAGAATAATCTCGGCAGGACACACTACATGACGCGTCGTGTTACGAGGGTCCCAACGTCATACGACCCTTACTGGTGCGCCGTGCGAACATCGAGGCAAGGATGAATCGTCACAGCACTCCGCTGCATCTTGCGGCTTCCAAAGGGCAGTTCGTGGCCGTGGAGTTGCTGGTCCAGTAGGCGCAGACGTTCATGTGCAGAACAAAGACAAGTGGACGCCATTACATGAAGCGTCATTCAGGGGATATCTCGACATAATGCGGCTTTTATTGGAACATGGCGCGGATCAAGAAGCTGTGAACAACTATGGCAGTACTTCCCTGCATGCAGCAGCATGCGGCGGGCAGGTCGCGGCTGCACAACTGCTGATCGGGAACGGCGCAATTCTTGAAGCGAAGAATAACTTCGGCAGGCACCACTACATGACGCGTCGTGTTTTTGGGGGTCCCAACGTCACACGGCTCTTACTGGAGCGCGGTGCGAACGTCGAAGCAAGAGATAATATTCTCACACTCCGTTGCTTCTTGCGAACATCTCTGGACAGTTCATAACTGCAGGAATACTGATCGAGTATGGTGGAAGTAATTGTTCTTTACAGTAACCTAACACCGCCTGTTATGCTCGCACCATGTTAATATGCTTGTCCGTCACTTCCGATTTCCTGCTCACTACTCAAGGCACTACTCTATCTTTTCATTTGTTTCGGACGGTCGCTAATGGATAGCTATAATCATCTCCCATTTGTGGTTACTATATGTATCAGAGTCGAAGCTTTTTTTCGAAATCGTCGTCTTTCCATTTAATCCTGTCTTCACATCCTTCATGAATAGGACGACAGTGCTGAATGTTCCACGATGAGAGCATCGCGCGCTCAAGGTAGTCCAGAACGTCGGCCTCAGAAACGAATGGTCCACTCGCCGCCGATCACCGGTCACCGCCGATGTCCTCCGAACTTTTGGTAGCAGTGTCCATTTCTCTGGACTCCGGCATCCATAGGCGGTCTTCGGAAAGCATGATCATATGAAATTCCAGCTCGTCGTACTATAACTTCCCCGAAAGATCGCTATTTATGATACAATGATACAACAATACATCGTCCCTATTACATCCGATTCTGACAGGAGATAGAAAAAGAATAAAAAAACACTTGTCCGCCACACCCCACCAGAAGTGAAGTGTGATGGATGTCGAAAATCGCTACGAAAGCGAAAAATAGGAAAAAATTATGGCAGCGTAAGCACGGTAGCCCGTCTCTCGAAGCTTTTAGCTTCCCCCGCTACACCACTAGTCTTGCGACCAACGCAATGCGTTCACCGGATCCTTGCTCTTCACATACTCCGCACGGCGCAAGGCACACGTACGTTTCTGACCACCGTAGCCATCCAGCTCGTCTACTGACCTCCAGACTTGGCGAACTCTGCCGCGATTCCGCGTGCCATAGCATATCCATTGATCTTCTCGCCGCCATGCCTCCGCAAGGGCGAAGGCGCGGCAGCGTACAGCGCCTGCTCTCCGCTCCGATCTAACCCACACAACGCGCTCGAACTTCCGGTTTGTGCCCCTACGACGACTTCTCTCCTTGATGGGCTAGTATAACTACATCGGTCTCGTCCGTGCCACCACCGGCGATCAACACCGCATGCAACCGTTGCAACTGCCAAACACCGCACTCATAGCAATCCTGACGGCGAGCACGTAGCTCTTTGCAGCACCCCGCAAGGCACCACAATTCAGAACTGCCTGAGCACGCGTGGGAGTGCGGCTACATGTAGTGGAATACGCGGTACGCGGACGGATTCCTCGACCAACTAGTACTGCACCACATCAAGGCAGACAAGTCTTTTCAACTGTCATAGAGGGAATGGAAGAGCGTTCGCGATGAATAGGTCAGCTCGAGGAGAGGTCATCGCGGACGACTGAATAACGAAGGATGGATATGTGTAGCGTGATTGCGGAAGTGCGTCCAGCGGCAGCTTCAAGCCCGTCTGAAGGATGGAGGCATCGGAGCTTGATTGCCCACGGTGAGAAACCGTTACTTGCAAAGCAGTGAAATAGTGCGCCTATCTGTATGGGATAGGGTCACGGTTGGGGGTGGGCGAGCTGTACTCGGCGGCAGTCCCAAGAGGCAGCATAAGAGCTTCTAAAGGGACCACCGCCATCCGATGCACACAGTCCAGAAGCTGCTTGGAAGCCAAGCGGCACCCTCATCCACACCTGGCAGTGCAGTGGCGCAACCTCCGTTATTCCGGTTGCATGCTTCCCTGTCCGTATCCGCTACTCCACAGGTCAAGCAACGACCTTTGATCCAGCTATCCGTTCGTCACAAAGCCATGCAGATTAAGCAACGTTCTGTAACGCTTCCAGGCCCCTATCCTCTACCGCCTGCAGCAGCCTCCTGTGGCGGAGAAGAGCAGCGACGGACGAGGCGGCCTACGGCGAGCAAATCCAACAAAAATGTCACCGGGTTGAGCAAAGCTCGGGAAAGGCCCAAGGCCCAGGCTCCTTCGCATTCAGTACGGTGGTCCGGTTCCGAAGAACGCAGGCGAATTTCCGCTGGCACGAGTTGGCAACGCAAAGGCATGCGCAAGAAAAGTAAAGACTGAGCGACACCAGGAGATTAAATCGCACGGAGCGATCTGTACGTGACCTGGGTTGCAAAGGCGTATTACCCCGACCTTATACGTGGCTTGCTCGTATAACATCCCGCGTCCGAGATGAACCGCGAACGCAACTCTGGTGCTCGATGCCCAGCCCTCTTGATTTTGGCGTGTGATCCCGCTTCGTTCCGGCACCGCCTTCCTCGTTGCTCGTCGCCACACCTTACTCCGATGAATACGCGTGGTCAACGGAATTCCGTGGGTGGAATAAGATGCGAGTCGATCGAGAACCAGGGTCCCGAGGCAGTACATGAAGGTGACCTATACGTGCACCGAAAGCGAGGGACTGTGTGTGCATGCGGGCACTTTCCGGAGAGGCGAAAGGACGGCGATGGCAAGTCATGGCAAGGGAAGAGAAAGTCAAAACGGTAAACGCCGTGCATAATTCAGACGCCAATCGAACGCCAGAGCGAGTCCAACCGAGGATGGAACCGCTACGGACGTCCAAACCAAACGGGAAAGGGCCAAATCGAACCGAGGGAGGATGCGGAAGGAGCCGAAGAAAACTTAGGGTTAGATGACATTCCACGGGTTAGGACGGTGGAATGGATCTTGTTGGCTGCATGTGACGAACGAATTCGTGGAAGGTCATTGATGAAGGTGGAGCGGGAAGGCCAAGAGCGTTAAAGGCCATCGGAAGGCATGAAAAAGGAAGAAGAGGAAAAGGTGCAAAGCATTGGTAGTGGAGTCGTCGGTAACTGGATGAGGAAGACGTGACAGACGCGACAAACCCCATTTGAAGCCCTTTGTTTGGTTGTATTTATTCATCACGCGTCGCGTCGTTGGTTGGTTGAGCGCGACTGTACACGTAACTATTCGCACGACCCGAAGATGGGTCATCCTGTTTCTCATCTCTGTTTAGATGTCTCAACATTTCTTGACACTTATAGTTATTACCATCTAGCTCTTCTCCATCTGACCCTCATACGTAACACGCGTCCCCAACAACACGTTTCCAGCTCGGTGCAGCCACACACTTCGTTCCAATGGCTAGGAAACGCCGACACCGACCTCGGCTCCACAACCCTGAGATGGGACTTGCAAGGAGCGAGTCAAGGGACACGACAAAGCTACTGTAACGTACAAAGGAATATTTTCTTCCGTTCAGAAGAGCTTCTCGTTCTGATTCTTGTACACAATTCACATGCATGCAGGCGTACAAGTTACTTAAGGGTCCTTCAAGCTCAACCCATTCATCCAACCCGGTCCCCATAACCTCCCGGTTTGAACTTCACACCAACACCTCAGTAGATCAGCCCATTTCGGGGCCACTGAAACCTGAAAGTTGCCAACATTTTTGTGCCAGTGGATCATTCCCTTAATGATCTACTGGCGCAAAAATGTTGATAGGCCCTCCCTGACGGAAAAGTCCCCGACTAACTGCACTTACCTTGCCCGCTTTGTCCAATGAAGGCCAGGAAGAGTGCGCTCACGCCTCGCGTGTTGGATATTGTGAGTGGAATAGTCGTGCTGCGCGACTGTTTACGCGTTTACGCATCACTCAATTATGACACGACCTCGCGCCGCTGTGACCGCTTGACTAGCTTTTACAGTACGTGGCGTCCTCAACTCCTTGACCTGTCTTACGATACCTCGGAAAAGGCGCGGAGCAGTCAGTGAGACTCACCGCTGTATTTCAGAACCTTTGCTAACCGACAGCTGTTTGTCAACAGGTATTATGTCCGCGTGAATCGCGCATATTGTTCTTTCGTTCTTTGCCGCCTTGTCGAGTCTGGCTAGAGGTACACTGATGAGGAGCACTTTCACAAGTATGAGGTGGGATTTAGACGGCCTTCCACCTGACCAGCAGACTGTAGGCATTGTGTTGGCCCGGTGACAATGTGTATGTCTAAGACGATACAGTATAGTGCCTCACCCTGGTAGGTAGCTACGACCCGCCTTTACGCAGTACGTATAAAAGGGTGCATCAACTCGTTGAATTCGGATTTTGCGCATCATGTAATTTAGCGAACAGTGTGAAGGAATAGATGCTTTATCCGACAATTGATTGTGTCGTCACCGAATGCATCACTACAGTGGGGCACCTTGCGTGACACAGCCCACTACGTGTTTTTATTACTGTACATGTATGCAGTGAGCGATGCAGCACGATTATGATTCACATCGAGAAAAAAGAGGGTTTATTTGATGTTCTATGTTATGACAAAAAGCTTCGTTTGTTCACCCGCGCTTTCATGAGACTGAGCAATTCGTTTTCTGCCTGAACTACACTCTCCTCGTGCCCGTCGTCGGTGTGGTGCTTGGCCACGGCATGCTCTGCGGGCACATGTTCACATCGCGCTATCTCCCCATCCTCGGGTGATGACGCGATGACGGTGCGGTTCGTGCAGAGGTGGGTTTCGTGCGGACTTGAAGGACGGAACTTCTCGTATCTTTTCATTTTCGAAGGTTACCTGAGCCCATAGTACAGTAGTACTTGGGATGTTCAGCGGTAGCATGTACGGAGACGGATTCGGTTAAAACGCTGGCATGGAGGGGCGACCCAAAAGCGGTCCTTGTACAGCAACGTATCCTAGGACTCATTCCAAGATCCGTTCTTTTCTTTCGGCGTTGATCGAAGATGAACTGCCACAGAGAACCGAACCCTCGAACCAACCCCACGGATGAGACCAGTCGAGCGCTCAGCACAGCATAATCAATCAGCGTGTGAACGATATCGATGCACGAGGAGGTATTGCATAAACAAGGCAATCCTCGTTCAACCCCGTGTCTCACTTTCCACCCGTCATCTCCTAGCGGACCCAACTCCCTGTCCCGTCCCCACATCTCCTCCTCCTGAGTCCTGAGCATGAGTGATCAGTCAGCATCCTCTCATCTAAAGGTTCTTTTCGAGGCTGCCTTGCAGGACTATGAGAGGCGGACAGGCATAGAATTGGCTAAACATCCACTTGCCGAGCGCCTCCAGGAGTGTCATTCCGTCGAGTCCATTACCGCCGTTCTTCATGAACAAACACAGGCCTTCAATGAATTCCGGGGAAAGGAGAAAGTCATCAAGTTACTCAGGAATGCTGTATCAGTTCTGCATAAACTTTCCGGCTGCGCAAAATTGGAGAGGTTATCGGCGTGGTACATCTGGAAGCGCTCTATGGCTGTTCCATTCGCCTGACCCTCATTCCATAGAAGTTTTCACCTGCAGAGGCAATACACTCTGGACTCGCTATCCTACTCTCGGTATTTACTTTTCTTTCGATCCCAGTAGCGCATCTTTGTAACATCCAATTATATCAGGCGATCAAGGATGTCAGGGACAGTTATGATGCGCTCGTCGAGTTGCTCGAGTCAATTGAACACCTTTTATATCGCCTCGACATCTATACGAAGATCACTCCCACAGTTGCTATGACTGAAATCCTTGTCAAGATACTGGTGGAGCTTCTTTTCATGCTCGCGTTGGCGACCAAAGAGGTTAGGCAGGGAAAACCAAGTGAGCCCGTATTCACTATCGTATTATACATTACCTGATACAATGTGAACAGAGAAATTTGTCAAGAAACTGTTCGGAGAGAAGGATATCGAGCCAGTTCTCGAAAGGCTGAGCCGACTCACCCAGGACGAGGCGAAATTGACCGCCGCACAGATCCTTGAGGTTGTCCATGGTCTCGTCCAGAATATGAGGGTGGTCACCGACGGTGAGCAAATCTACCAGGCTTGTCACTCGATGGGTGTAGAGTATCGTTTATTCTAGACGGCAAAGCGACGCTCGACTGTGTCCGGCGTTCCCTTGGTATGTTTTTAAGGTCACAACGAGTTGTATCGGCGTCTAACTGAGCATCAGAAACCATGAACGAAATCGCGAGCGACATGAACAAGTCGAAACGTCAGTTAATGTTCAGTCCTGCGATAGCTGACCAGAGTTGCTGAGATTGTCTGGCAGGCGACAAGTTGCAGAGAGATGTTCGAAAGTGGCTGTCACCTCCCGATCCTTGGAAAAACCACGACATCGCACACGAATCACAACACAGCGGGACAGCGGAATGGTTCGTCCAGGGCAACACGTTTTCAGCATGGAAAGCGTCCGATCCGGGTTCTCTTCTATGGATCCATGGCAAACGTCCGTCGTTACCCGGTCTTCTTTTTTAGAGACTGACAGTTTTCATTCTAGCGGGTGCTGGAAAGAGCGTCTTATGGTACGTTAAGCATTTGATGTTTTCATCTTGAGAACTCATCATGTTGGCCAGTTCCTCAATCATCCAAGACATCATTGCCACGAAGAAAGCTGGACTAGCGTCGCTGGCATTCTTTTACTGCGATTTTAGGGAAGATCAGAAGAAGGACCTGCGTGGATTGCTGTCGTCCCTTCTTGTCCAGCTTTGTCATCAATCTGACTCCTACTCTGACATCCTTTTCAAGTTTTACTCGGAACACGACGAGGGCTCGCGGCATCCCAGCAACGATGAACTTACCAGATGTTTAACAGACATCCTCAAGCTCCCAGGACATGCCCCAGTCTACGTGATTGTTGACGCTCTAGATGAATGTCCAAACACCTCTGCCACATCTGCCATCTGGTCGCCCCGCACCAAAGTCCTGAACCTCATAGAGGAGCTTATTAAATCACCATTTCCTAATTTGCGCCTATGCGTCACCAGCCGACCAGAGACAGATATCAAGGATGTCCTCGATACTTTAACTTTCCTCTCTGTTTCCCTGCATGACGAGGGCGGACAAAAGAGAGACATTGAGGACTACATCAAGTCGGTCATTTACACGCATCCGAAGAATAGGAGGTGGAAAGCGGAACACAAGCAACTGGTCATCGACGTTCTCACAGAAAAGGCCAATGGCATGTAAGGCTTCCGTACAAAATTCTAGATGACTCTCACTCATTTTTGTGACGTAGGTTCCGTTGGGTGGATTGTCAGCTGGCCTACATCTGCGGCTGCATACCAGCACGTATCAAGCATGCGCTAGCCTACTTGCCAGAGACACTGGACAAGACATATCAACGGATCTTGGAAGAGATCAATAAGGCCGACTGGGAATTCGCCCATCGACTGTTTCAGTTCGTTGCGGTGGCCTCCCGCCCGCTTCGCATCAAGGAACTCGCCGAGTTGCTCGCATTCGATTTCGAGGCAGGACCGATTCCGAAATTTGATGAGGCTTTGCGCATGGAAGACCCAGTAGATGCGGTGTTATCTACATGCCCCAGTTTACTTGCCGTCGTCGACGTTGAAGGTTCCCCCGTTGTACAATTCTCTCACTTTTCGGTGAAGGAATTCTTGACATCCACCCGCCTGGCTGAAGCAAGCGACATTATTCACCGCCGTTATCATGTTTCTATGACACCGGCCCATATACTCGCGTCACAAGCCTGTTTAGGCACTCTGCTACACCTAGATAAGGACACCATCACCCGCGACAGTCTGGAAGACTACCCACTTGCTGAATATGCTGCGGAGCACTGGGTTGACCATGCCCAGTTCGAGGGGGTGTCGCAAAACGTGGAGGATGGGATGAAACAACTGTTCGACCCGAGCAAACCGCATCTTACGGTCTGCACGTGGATACACAACCCAGATCTCGGATCGAGATCTAAATACTACCGAGTCGAAAGGCCACCGCCAACCCCCGAATCACCCTTGTATATTGCGGTTTTATGTGGTTTATATTCCATCGTACATTTCCTTGCCATCGAGCACTCCTTCCTTATTGAGCGCGGGGCAGACGTTATCCATATCGACGGCTACGAGCCCCGGGAAAGTCCACTATATCTGGCGTTGAAATTGGGACATGTGGAAATTGCTCACATGCTTATCGAGCGTGGCGCAAATGTTTCAGTTTCAGACAAGGGACCGGACGGGAATACTCCATTATGTCTGGCGTTGGAAAGGGGATATGTGGAAGTCGCTCACATGCTTATCGAGCATGGCGCAGATCCTTCGGCCTCTTCCATGAGTGAAACTCCATTATGTCTGGCGTTGGAATGGGGATATGTGGAAGTCGCTCACATGCTTATCGAGCATGGCGCAGATCCTTCGGCCTCTTCCATGAGGGAAACTCCATTACATCTGGCGCTGGAAAGGGGATATGTAGAAGTCGCTCGCATGCTTATCGAGCATGGCGCAGATCCTTCGAACATTAACATATGGGGGGATGTGAAACTCCATTACAATTGGCGTCGAAACTGGGATATGTGGAAGTCGCTCGCATACTTATCGAGCATGGCGCAGATCCTTCGGGCTCTTCCATGTGGGAACCTGAAACTCCATTACATCTGGCGTCGAAACTGGGATATGTGGAAGTCGCTCGCATGCTTATCGAATGTAGCGCAAATGTTTCAGCCCTGAACATGGGCGGGGATACTCCATTACATCTGGCGTTGCGTCGGGGACATGTGGAAGTCGCTCACATGCTTTTCGAATGTGGCGCAGCCCGGGGCCGGACCAGGAGACTCTCCACTTGATCTGGCGACACAGGAAATATATAATGAAAAGGTGATCTTCGAGAAATATGCACTCGAGGCTAGGAGTATACTAGTTCACCTTTCCGCAGTGTCAGTATGAGATATACGACTACATATGATGAGAACTGGTAATAATTATTGCTTCAATCGTGCTTCGATCCCGTGACTCGGCAACTCGAGCCTTCCTCTGGGATATTGGGTACTCGTTTACGTGAGTTGCCCAGTGAGCGGTCAGCGCCGGTCAGCGCTGGTCAGCGCCAATCGAAACTCGGAAGAGAAAACAACTATGGCGATGATAATAAGTTAAAATACTGATTCCACACGAAAGTACATCATCTGCAGACATTCTTTCTACAGTTCTCTTGCCTCCCGCCTCAGATCTATTCCTAGAATCACCAACTTCGGTCCCAGATTATGCCATGGACTATCCCCACTCAGCCCCTGCTGACTCTGCCTGTGCAACCTGGCCCAAGTGGTCATTTTGACCCCTTTCTGGACATCATTGTGATTCTGCTCACGTCCGAGTCTATCCCATAAGAGCTACTCACACTCAATAGAGGATCCACCAGGACTTGACATCCGCAGTTTATCAACAGGAGAGATGTAAGTTTCCGTACCTTTCTCATAACGCATTTTCCCCTTGAGCTAACGATCATCGATCATCCATGGGTAACTTGACGCTCGTATGGAATACAGGGCAAGAGACAAGGTCCGGCAAAAGTCGCCTTCCTACGTCCGAGATGGGGCCTGTAAAAAATGGACGTCAATAAAACTTACGTGCGTAAGGCTCGCACTCTGGCATCATGATGTGGCTACATCTATCGGCTTTGACGAGCACGCACGAAAGGGCCCATAAGGTCGTTGGATTCCGCGCAGCACGTAAGTGAACGAATAGTGTTAAGAAAAGGGCACATTACGGTCTTGCGTTTGCGGCACAAGGATGAATAGATAAGACTTTGGTAAGACCACGAGGCTCGAGGATCGGCGCGAGTCGTGCAACTGGGAAGGATGCAGGTAAGTGTTATGAAATTTTGGCGTCAATCTGTTCCGTAGAGCGTGTAAGAATACCTCGTTGTATAAGCTACCAAGGCCGTACATGTAGCTCGTAGCTCATGGCCATAAGTTACAGCGTACGGCCAGTGTATGCCCCGCACAGCCAATTCAACTCGAGAAAAGTAATATCTTTTCAGAACGTCGAGCTTCCAGAACCTGAGATAAAGAGACATACTGTAGCTTTCAAAACCGATCAACCTGAACTTGAGGGAAAATCGGACACTCCGCCGCGTGACGTTCACGAGGTCGACGACGTTCTAGTCTGGCGTGTCTTCCATCAAGAGGCAGTCACGGTGATCGATGAAACAACTTGTTAGCCCCATCGAGTAATGTCCTAGGCAAAGGTCTTGGATGGAGAACGCACGAAAGTGGCACTGGCGCAAGTGCTGACCCAAACCCAACCTCGCTTCCTGCTTATGTCTCCCCTCTCTCCCTCCTCACATCTTCCACCGCTAACAGAATGCGTCGTAATTGGATGGGTTCGGATGTAAAGACAGTGTCGGAAGTGGTCTCAAAAAAACTTGTGACTCAGGTAGCCGCACTGGCACGTGGCGGTGGTGTTCGCTGGCAGAGTTGTTTTCCGTGTCGTGTCGTGTGGAAGACTCTCCATGGTCGAGGTCGAGGTCCCTGTAGTGTCCCTGTATCCTACGTGGCGCTTCGACGTGGTAAGAACTTAAGCGCCCAATATTTTAACCCCCATCTTGCAGTGATAATCAAACGATCGATTGGTTGTCTCTTAGAACCCATCCCATTTTTCGCCCAGATATGACTCACCTGGAAGGATGGGGAAACACACGGTGGGTGCCGTAATCGGATACTGCCTTGAAGCTGACCGAGAAATTTTCTATATATTACACAGTGCGACGAGAACTGGAAGCCAATACTAGTAAGGTACTACGAACAGGTTAAGGGGGTGGGGAAAAGAAAACGTGGTAAGCTAGATGATACTACAGGCCACTGACCAGCGCTTTCACGCTTGTACCCGACGCTGCTCCCAGCGACTCTTTGTCCGCTTCTTCGATGACCCGGGGTACATCCGCTTTATGATTTGCGCAAAGGGGACCCCAATCTCCTCGCCCGTCATCAAGCTGCGCTCTACTCTCCCTATGAAGTCGCCATGCACCCTCTCCGTCTCTCGACGCTTCTCTTCAGCCTTCTCCGGGGTCACCTCGAGGCACTCGGCAGGGGGTTGTTTGAGGTGCCGCCTGAGGGAGTCGCTGCGCGCAAAGAAGTCCCCACAGTGCTCACAAAACGAGATTTCAAGTGGATGCGCCTCTGTCGTCTTGCAATGGCGCCTGAAATTATCCCATTTGCTGAACCCACTGGTAGGACAAAGCCGACACTTGATTTCGTCGACTGCCCTGCGTGTCCAGTCGGCTTCCGTAGCCGCGAGTAGTATACGGAATTCCTCGAAGTCGCTTGGGATCTCAAAGAGGTGGCCCTCTTGCTTCTCTGTGCTGGCCATGTGGTGTGACGCCTCCTCCACTCTCTCCTCGACCCTAGGAAGCTGGTGTTCTTGCGCAGATGGCCACCACCCAACGCTGTTGAAAACTCGGTCCCAGCAAGGAACGATGGTATACTCCTTGCACATTGGCGGTCGCGAGCCCCTCCGCTCCGCGCCCTGCCTCCTTGGATATCCATTGTTGTTTGTTGGAAACCTGGTGTCAGGCGTGCGGTGGGCCCTTGCCCCTGACCACGCTACCTCTAGGTTCCCACTACAAGGCCCTCCCCTGACTCGTTTGTGTGGTGGTATCACATCGACCACCGGATCCCCATTGCCGTATGATTCGTCCGCATCGCGGCGGCGTTTCCCATGGGCGACGCCGGACATCATGGGACGTCGTAGCTGGTACAACCTCGACGTTTCTTGCGGTGGCTGAGATGGACGACGCTGCTGGATACCTGTACGCAGTATTAATGATGCTGGCAGATTCTCCTCTATTCAGGTGGGAGAGAGAAGATACTCACGAGGTGACGGTGGGTCCGAGAAGGGCAATTAATTCAACGAGATTCGCCCCGTGTTCTGACACGACCGATCCTGTCTCGCTGCTGCCTCCAGGGCCGGGCATGGGCATGGAGGAGTGGACGGATTGTTCTGGCTCGAGAAGCCAAGTCAACTCTTCCGGCGACGGTGCTGGGTTCGCGACGCTACTTGGCCCTGGATCCAACTAACGCATCGAGGTGAGTAGAGCCCGAACATGTGTGGCGCCTGTACTCACGCTGTGTGCGACAGTCATCGAGTGGGTGGCGAAAGGCGCCATCCCAGTACATGGAGAACCACCTAACCGCATGTCAGGTGCGACGAAATTTGTACCCATGGCCGTGAGAGCTTTGCGTCGAGTGAACATGAAGAACCATGGTAAAGGTGATAATGGGACTTACATTGGGCTGGTAGGGGCCAACCACCGGGGACATCCTGCGGGTAGCAAGGTAAGTCAATGTTGACGATCTAGCTTTTGTTTACTCACAGGGTGCGTGTAAGGCGACTGGGCTGTCAGTTCAGTCAATTTTCCCATCGGCATGGCGGGGCCAGGAGTGAGTGCTGTGTCATTTGGGTCATCGAATCTGGGATAATTGGTACAGGTACTGGGGAGGAGTTCAGGTGCAGATATTACGTCCTGTTGGGTCCCCTGTGGCACCAAAATCGGTGAGTAAGTCTCATTGCCCAGAGGAGATTTGCGCACAGGAATATCCAAAACGTGACCAAACTCGAGAATGCAGTAAAACGATAAGTCGTCAAGCTCCTCTTCCGAGAGTGGAAGACTCAGTTCAGGCCAAGGTCCAGTGGCAATTCCAGTGTTGAAGCAGGTATGATCCATGGGCAGTGTGAGTACTTCTGAAGGTTGGTATATGCTGGGTAATGGGGTGGTTGGATCGAGGAAGGTAATTTTATCGGGCGACGCATTTTTATGGACTCGGAGGATCCATGTAGCAGCAAATACTACCAAGTTGGCATCGCTTACGAGTTTAGCGCCCAAAGTTCAACAATCATTGTCTAATCAATAACCACACTCTGCTTTCACGATGCTAGGATACCATATCGGTCCCAGCTCTGCGCTCTGATAATAATGTGCCTGGTCTGGGCCAGGCGCGTGTAACTGAAAGAGACACACATCGTCTATTCTGGTCCTGTTGATGGAATCGCCGCCACTCGATAGAAACTTGAACTGAGCTCAAGGCTGAGTTTAGGGGGCCTTTGAAGAGTCAAGGAGTCGGTGTCTGCCAGTTGTCCGCCCGGGGGATCTTGCGAGGGATCCACACATGGTATAGTGGCAGCTTGAAGATAGCTACGATACAGCTCAGTGTATTTTGGTCCTTTCAAGGGGTCATGGTATTCGATTTAGCACACGACCAGCGAAGAGAAATGCACCCGTTCCTGGAGCAGCTGGAAAGGACATTGCGGACTCGGAACAAAAGGCGATCATCTGTTCTAGTTGATCTGTGGCAGCCTCCAGTTGCGTAGGTCACAATCCACACATGCTTGCTCCGTACGATTGCCTTTCAGTGCGCAGGTGATATCGAAGGGTTCCTCTGTGTAGTGAGGCTGGACGACGGACGTCCCGAGTCACATTGAAGAATATGCTCCAAGACTCTCGTGACCACCATAATAGTACGTCGAGGAATTGAAACACAGTCACAGCGACTGTAGTGACTGTGTCATCCTGTGTAAGTCATACTGCTCACCAGTAGACCGATGATGTGGTAATGATAGTGGTTTTCATGCACATACTTCATCACAATGCCACAGACAGAGGGACGGGATACCTGTGTAAAAATACCACAAAAGTCCTTTATTGTCGCATTCAAGCCTGCTGGATGATGTGGCTGATGATGATGTTCATCAGAAAAACAGAATGTCGGGATGTATTGATAAAAACTACACCAAACCGAAAACTGTCATGACAAGAAAGTTATTTCGTTCGTTCATACTATGAACCGTATGGAAGATACTGGTTTGCCTGCGCATGGCGACTCCGAGGAGAACGAATGGCTGACTATTCCTGCCATTTCCTGGGATATACATACAGTATTGCTGTTTTCGAGGGCCAGTCAGACCGAAGGTATGGTACGGCATACCCACAGCCGAAATCTCGATGACCATAGTGTTGACGTTGATCGTTAATCCTCGGAGATGATGCAATCGACTCTTAGCGTGTCATGGCGCATCCAGGACAGGGCCCCAAGACTGACAGGTAGGTCCGGTGGAATAGGATGAAATGAAAATGATCTGATTCGTTACATGCAGCGATGGAGCTGAGCTCAGAGAACGCAAAATCGGAGACAGGGCATTGGCATAGTAACGACGTCAGAAGATCAAAAAAAAAGATAGTTCGTTTTCGGCGTCTGCGGTGAGTAAAATGAACTCCGGCTGTGGAGAAGGCCAAAAATGCGCCCCAAGAAACTTGTAAATCACTGGCATAACCGTGACGCACTAGGGCGGCGGCGGGCGGCCGTGGTTGTTCGTCGTCAGAACAGTCGAGTTTCTCATAACTCATGGCGGTTGTCAGCGAGTCTGTCTGGATCAAACGCCGGGTCATCTATAATTAGCTTGATTCAACAATCACTACTTGCCTGACATGACAATCTCCGACACTCCAAGTCGATATGTTGATGATTCATTGACCAGCGAGAAAAGGTAACTTAGCAACATAGCGCTTGTGGCCACGGCCCGAAACTGGGCCGAGCTGCCTGCTGATCAAGCTGCTTCGATCGAATTTGATCAATTTGATCTCCCGAGTCAGCTGGCTCTTAGATATCATCATTCGACTCACACTTCACACTTCGTTCTCGTACTCCTATACGAGTCATTATCGTTATAACCCCTGATAAAAAAACCATGATATAAAGAGGCATCTAGCTAGCCAGCATTCCCTAGATATCCTGCTCTCACTGCATTTCAGGCTCGGCATCATGTCACCTATCTTGCATGTCATCATCCCCGACGAGGAAGCAAAAAGTCTCATCAAGCGCAAGCAAACTGCACAAGTACCTCTTCAAGTCATCCCTGAGGATGAGGAACTTAACCTTAACTTAAAGTTAAACACGTCAAGATCAAGGCCAAGACGATCGCTGTGCAAGCAACCGAGCAAAATTGAGCATCCGAGTCCGAGTCATGCCACACTATCGATATCGCGTAGTTCGCCATCGCCATCGCCAGCGCCAACTGGCGCCAGCTACCGTCACCGTCACTCTGTTTGCCCACCGTCCACCACCGTCCATCTGAGTTCTTCAACAACCCATGTGTATGCCAGCTGGAACCATCTATCCGTTTCCAGACCCACCCAGCCATCATCCGAAAATGAATTTCAACCCGACCTTCTGTTTAATACTAGTGCAGTAGCAGCGCTGCAATTCGGCAAAAAGTCGGAAAAGCCTGACCCAGACTATTTGGTGCAGAAATGTCGACGTATCCTGACGGAGGATTTCAAGCGAGCTTTCCCCGATGGAAAGGTTCCAGACCCTTTCATCTTGCCGAAGGGAGAGTGCATGTACGCCGCTTAGGTTGGTGGTTGTTGGTTGAATCGCCGTATCGATCTTTCTTACAGTAGTCTTTGACGGGCTGATATTCCGCACACTCTTGACATTATGATTGTACGTAATGCATTCGAACAAACACCGGCGTGCGTATTTCTGAGCGTGCGGACCTGAGACGCGGATTGTGTTACTGTTCGAGCACATATTGAGGCGTGGATAGCTAGGTAACGTATCGTATAATGATCTCAAAATTGGTCACTGTAAATCCCGTATATAGTTGGTCCAGTGGGCGGGGAGTGAGAGCGTTATATTGGGCACATACATATACAGATATGTGGGCCTGTACAATATATGGGGCTAATAGTAGCAGGAACAGCAGGCGAGAGCGCGAACTAGAGTGAGGCGGCTGCAAATTATGCGAGGAAGACGAAATGTGCAACGCGTGGTGACAAGTTGACGCGACGTTTGTGGAGTAGTGATATATCCGAGGGGCACCTATGATACAAGACACTGCGTGCGTTTTCCTGTCATTTATTGCGTGGCATGAGAAGGGAAATAGGTGATGAAGTAATCCTAATTTCAAGCATGCGTTAGTAGATACTGTCATTACCGGATGTAGAGCCCGAGTAAGCAAAGCAAAAGACGGATAGTATCGAGATGTCATTAGCGGAGGATGAAAAGACGGTAT
The DNA here is from genome assembly GCA_022496225.1 of Russula aff. rugulosa BPL654. Lineage (NCBI taxonomy): Eukaryota > Fungi > Basidiomycota > Agaricomycetes > Russulales > Russulaceae > Russula > Russula aff. rugulosa BPL654. The sequence goes on along the minus strand of WTXE01000373.1, from coordinate 6,084 downwards.
GAGCGAGCGTCCGGCGCGGGTTGTAATCCGTCAGATAATTTGAAGATAATTCGACGGCGCAACTGCGATGTGAGGAAAAGGAAGAAGTGTGGATCAGCAAATGAGGAAAGGAAGCGAGATGGGGTTACTACGTACTACCGACTGCGCCGTCCTCTTTCCGCGCCTGCCACCATTTTCCATTCTTGTCGATAATATCCAAAATTTCGCCTTTGGAGAATGAGATTTCGTTGGGGTCTTCTGGGGACGCGGTATCTATGGTACATCGTCAGATCAAAAGTGAATGCGAGACTATTCTGACACGCACATGCATACAACGCCTTTGCCCTGTATGGGTACGCTGCGTCCGAGGCCACGCTGGAATCAGCAGGCAACGGGGGTCCACCACCTGCACCGATGCCCGCATTGCCTGGGGTGCTCATCAGGGGCGAGTTGACCCCCTGTGGGCCGCTTGTGTCTGCTCCGAGACCGCTCTGCGTTGGTACAGGGCTGGCCGGGGCACCGATAGAAGTGTGGCTCTTCTGTGAGTGAGACGGCGCAGTTGGCACGTTCAAGTTATTGAGTGGACTGCCACTGATATCCGGTACAAAGCTGTTGTTGTTGAGTTTGGTGTCGTATGTACCAGGGCCGATGCCGGCGGCGGTATAGCCACCGCCGCCACCATAGGCGGCGGAGTTATGCATGGACGTTGTGCGCGTGCGGCGGCGGCGGGAGGGTGGTGTGAGGCCGCCCGTGCCGAGGGAGTTAAAAAGGTAGAGCGCGAGAGAATCTTCTTCCGAGGTGAAATAGAGTACCCACAGGATGTCAACCATTGCGAGGATGAGCCAGCCTGCTGCGAGTGCATCGAGAGAGGCAAAGCCTGAGAATATGGACTGGTTGACGCCAATGACGGCAAAGACAATGGCAACGGAACCAAAGGCCACGATTTGGAAACGATGCATCGCTATTGAGTCCGATGCAAGGGTGTAAATGACGCCGAGGATGAGGAAAAGCTGTAACCAGATGGCAAACCAGAGCGTGCCAACGGAGTCATGGCCCACTAGGAAAGAAAACAGATCCTGGGATTGAGGACATATAGACTGAGGGTTGATAATCATACTCACAGTTTGCCGTCGCGACTATTTGTGCAATAAAAGCGATGATCCACGCAAACTGATAGTTTTAAAAACGAAAAAAAAAAGTGAGCGTTAAGGATATGTGGTACCAAAGAGTGGAAAGGAGGATACTGACGACGGCGAAAACGGTGGTGAAAAGGAAGAGGTAGTGGGTGAGGATGGGAGTAAAGTCGAGTCGCTCATTGCTGGGTCTTGGAGGCATGATTGAACGAGTGGAGGATAGGAGAGCTTATGAAGTGGGATACGTAGATGAAGGGGTGACACCGTGAGACCTGTGAGACCGGTCAGTTCAACGCGCAGGGGTGTCTCCACGCCACGCTGCTGTCAGTCGCCACGGCAGCAACGGTCCGCTTTATCCGCTTTTAGCTTCCTCTTCTGCAGTACACGACAACCTGTCATTACTACAATACTGCTGTAGCTAGCATAGTAGTCCCAGACAACGACCCTTCAAAATGAAGCATTTTCACTACCCAAATTGCTTCATCTTCATCAGATTATATCCGTGTACAGTATCTCAGATATTCGAACTTTGCGGTCGGTCACTGAATTTTCCAAGCGTTTGTGGATCTGTCACTTATTGTAGATGATGCAATGTGCACCACCTCCTGCAGCAATAAGCTGCCGATCACCAAGGTTTCGTACCCCAAGGGGCAGAAGAGCCAATTATACTGCACACTCCGGAGAAATAAACTAGAATCAGGGCAGACAGCAAAAGAGGCACTGTCGAGGAGAGGTGGCACCTCCTTTCTCACTTGAAGGTCCTCGGCTCATGTTTTGTGTTGGTTAAAGATTCTTCAAGGTTAGAATAATGGGCCTCGGCGGTTACCATCTCGATTGCCAACTGTTCAGTGGTGATGGTGACATCACCCGCTATTACTACAGGGGCAGTGCTAGTGACAGTGACTCGATATAAATAACCACTTGGCCCGATATCACCCTGAAAAGGACGCGTCCCTTTCTCTTCGCTGGACTAACTTACCCCCTTATTGCTCGCGCTAGAAGCAGTTCTCGTGGGCCTCGGGTACTGGCTCCCAATCATCGGCTCCTTGGAGTATGGTGCAGCCGGTTCTTAAACAGTCTGTTACCCGACTCGGAGAAAAGCTTGGGTTACTACAGTATCGTGCTTTGGGCTAAGTTAGCAAGGAACAAGAGTCTGTTAATTTACAGTAACCGATGATTTGCGCGGGCCTGCCAGCGCGGCAGTTTAATGCAGCCGAACGGTCCCTTAATTAGATTCCTGCTTGCGCGTGGTCGAGCGAGTCCGAGTCCGCAATTCTTCTCCTTTCCCCCATGCATCGGGTTGACTTTATGCAGGCTCCATGGTGTTCGCTTCATACCAAGTAGACCCTGCCCGAGATCTCGCGCACGTACATGGGTGGAATGATGCACCTGGGCCTAGGCCTTAGTGTTTCTCGAAGATAGTAAATGGACTCCCATACGCAAGTTCTACAGTTCCACGACGAAGAAACTAGTGCTCTATGGTAGTGCCACCGTCTCCTTTTAAGAATGTCAACCCTGCCTGCGGGGTGTCCGTACACAAGTGGGATGGCAGCCTATTCAGACAGCACTACAGCCCTAAGACACGTCAGGAAATGGTCTATTTTTCTCGCGTGCCTATTTGATGATGTCCAATATCAGAATTTCGAATGCCGCGCTCACCAAACCTGCGCGGAAGAAAATAAGCATAACGTTCTGGTTCTAAATCTGATGATTCCACTAATACAGTACCAATAAAGCAACAATGCGAATACTGTATGTGACATTTCTCGGCTGAGATATACGGTGTTGGTGGCTATATCCGCCGGTGTCGGATATCACTTACATTGACAGATTTTAGGGCTCTGTATCGTTGTTGTTGTCTGAGTCTGAAAGAGTTGCAATAAATGACTATGTCCTCTATCGTTGTGATCCACTGACCTGACGATTCATTCGGGTGGGGGAAATGACAATGGAATGGTAGATGACACACCGCACAGGTCCAGTCGGATCCCTCCTGCCAACTTTGGCAAACTTTGTGTTTGGTGGCGTGAATTGTGGCCAGCCATGGGCACAATTTCAGAGGTAAGCTGGGCCAAACCCACAATGAATGGGCGCCTACCTCGTCGAGGCGCAGATATAAATCAAAGGAATGGCCCCCAAGTTGTGTTAGGACTTGCCACAGGCCACGACCCCCAACACGACCTTTACTTGCCTACCACACAACTGCTGTGATGTTCTCGTCATCTCCCCCCAATACAGCCACCTACCAGGATCAAGCAACGCTGCCTCCGTTGCAACAAACCACGTATCACATTAACAATGTCTATATCCACGGAGCTCCAGTCCAGTCAACTGGAACGGAGGTCAGTGCTACTGAAGTAGACTCGTAGTCAATGCTCAGATTAAAGTTACAGGAAGCCACGCAGGAGAACGACTTTAGACTCTACCTAGCTGGATTGAAACAGGATAACCTTGTAAGTCTCGACCAACCTACGCAGAGAAGTAGGCCTACCATGATAACGATTAGGTCGAGCTATGTGACCAAACCGCATCTATCCCTACGGAGCTCCACTCTACCTTTCCCGGATACTTTCAACAACCAGCAACAGCTGGATCTAATTCGGCTTACACGGTAAGCCTCAGCCAACCAACGCAGAACTGTGCTCACCATGAGACTGATTAGGGGATCCTAAGCCATCAAGCGATCCTCCAGAACGCCGCATCGGCGCACAAACATTACCAACCATGCGTACGTTTCCGCTGTTTGAGAGACCTCGCACAGAGTTCATCCTGAAATATAGGCATTCGAGTCGCCAGAAGTGCCAACGTACCTCATTGCACCCATGGACCCTGTGAGCTCCAACACAGGTGGCCCCGTCTCCAGTGAGGCAATTCTTCAGTAGCTGCTACTTTGCGATGAGCTATGGGCCAAGGCTGGAGGGGACAGAACAAAGATTGGCTTGGCACAGCGAGAAAAGTTGAAGAGGGCGTCCGGGAGCATGCGTCGCAAGCGACTGCGTACAGCAGATTTGCATCTGGGAGCGGGGCAAAGCCACTGGATGGTCGAGTCAGAAGATCGGCACGATGCAGAACTGCCGGATACAAGAAGCACGAAGAGAAGAAAAATAATCATGGAGAGGAAGACTGAGGATAGGGTGGCCGCTCAGAGGGGTGAGACCCAAGAGCTGCGTGCACGAAGGACCTCAGACAGACAGAAAAATGAATCCAAGCTTGGCAACCAAGGACTCAGGAAGGAGACACTTGTGGCACCGTCCCAAGGAGTTCATCCTCCGTTCTCACCGAGGCCGACCACAGGGGCAACCCTGGGTCCCACTGGGTTAATGGACCAAGCTTGGACGTGGGCAGAGGGGAGTGAGCACATCTCCGAAGGGACGGAAGATATACATGATGAAGAAACAGATGAGGAGAGGTGGACTCGTTTGAGGGTTCTGGAAGAGGATATATGGAAGTGTAGAGAGTGCCCTGGACAGACTTTCTTCGACAGGAGCACGCTGCGGAGGCACTGCAATTCGGTACAATGTGACAGGTGGAAATGCCCGCTATGTTCTGACAAAGAGTATTCGCGCAAAAGTGGATTAGTTAGACACGTGAAGGGAAAACACAAGGGAGGGGTATAGAAACGTAGCTCTCGTCAAGCGCCTTATATCCAGCTCAGATGGTAGCCGTCAAATTATCCACTTCAAGTTCCTCATGTTTCCAAGATGAGGAAGCTTTGATGAAAGAGATAGGCGTGGCAAAGACATGTAAGTGTCGGTCGGAGACACACCGGGCAAATGGAAGATGGCGGATAAGAAGGGAAAACTTCTACATGTTCCGAGTCGTGTCTTTATGGGCGACCCCACGATGCGCACGGATTAGCCTCGATACGCAATTGTCTCAATGTCCAGCACTGTACAATAGACGTCAAGCACCACTGGCCATTACGCGTTACGGTTGAGGTTTTCAGCGAGACATTTGCTAGATATAATTGACCCCGACCTCCGAGTCACCATTTTTTGGCAGCCGTTGGGCACAGAGAATGCTCTAAATATAATGTACAGATAATCCTATCCCAGGTACAAAAATGAAGGATCTTCGGAAGCAGAAGGCGATGTTGAAGATGTCAGAACTGGCTGGCTCGACACCGAGATCGATACGGGCTCGGGATTACTGAAAGTCTGGACATGACCTTGACGCTGTGCACGCCGGGTGGCAAACGTAAAGGAAATAAAGATATTTCGCTGTCCAAGTCAGCTTGGGAACGTGGTCGCGATCGCACAGATTCGTGTCAAGTTTCATGCTTCTTCCCCAGCCTGTCGCCGTGAGCCGACGATTATTCACGGCTTGATCGAAGAAGTGCTGATGTGGGCCCGGGTCGCGTCGGAGAAAGGATTTCTCTCACAGTGGAAATCCGTGAGCCTAATTACAGTACTTCGTCCATCTTGTCGGCCTTACTGGTTGGTCGTATTATTTTTTCTCTCTAATCTGTTGTTGCACATCATTGTCAACTTGAATTAATGTTTTACCTGTCACGCTTAGAGGGCGACTGAGTGGTGGTTGCCATTTGCTACGAATTGACCGGATGGAGAAAATATGGAGAGCGCAGTGATTGTCCCACAGACATCACCCGTGTGGAAGGTGTGGAAGGAATTGAATTAATGGTGGACCGTCACGCGGCGTTCAGGTGGAGTTAGATAAGATAAGATTGGCTACATCCATCCGTTAGCCGGCCCGACCGGCGGGTAAGAGACCAACGAGTCGCTGAGGGTCAGACTGCCCCACTTCTGCCTGTCTTGTCTCATCTCGCTCTCCATCACACTCGATGCAGGCTCTCCCCCTCCCCAAGCCTCCCCTCTCAGCACGCGCGCTTTCACCACCGGACACCCTCCCCACCACCGAGCATACATCAACCTCAGCTGAACAATCACCGTCCCAACCACTTCCTATCACAAGCGCCCACGAGTCGCGATCCCTGGCTCGCTCGCCAAGGCCT
>WTXE01000372.1:0-22620 GCA_022496225.1 Russula aff. rugulosa BPL654 | reverse complement strand
GGGTATATACTCGTAAAGCGCTGAGTGGCCCAGTCGGATTTGGGTGGGCAAACTATCGCGCACACACACTCGCCCTACTACGCACTTTTCATCTCGCTTTCGCGAAACCTCCAGTCGAGATCGACTGCGGCAGAGACACGCCACAGCTGTTCGCGGCGTCCCTATCCGCAGTTACGGTGATGAGAATATCGGCGCCGACACGGAACGTATCATAGAAGTCAAAGTTACATCGCGATGCGTTCTGCATGGTGACATCGCCATTGGATGTGGTCACGCTCACGCTCTGCACGTACGCCGCCGCCCCGGGTGGGATTGTTTCTTGCAAGGAACGCGCGTCGAACCCTTTAACAGTCACGGTCGTGCTTATGTTCAGGTATCGGTTGTGCACGGTATATTTGGGTATCATCGGTGAGACTATGAGGAGCTCGCTCGTGCCAGGGACTGTTTTGTTTTGTTTTGGCAGTGCATCCCAGACGTAGGACAGTGAAGGGTTATTATCATGTGAGTCTTTATGGAATATAGCATTAGATGGAAGAGCGGAGCGGACCTGGGTAGAAGCCGAGAAGATGCCAAATGAGCCATGTGGCCATCGCCGCTTGGTCGTCATTCCCGGGTAGACCCGCGGGAGCTATGGTATACAAGGATGATGAATGGGCCTGAAGCCTTAACTTGGCACGGACATGAAACACACGCACTGATGTCAAAGTTTGTGAAGACAGATTTACGAATGGCATCGACAGAACTCGCGGGTGCATTCGTGTAGTGGTACCCAATTGGTGTCTGTACGATCAGATGGTGGTTAGCACTGGCACATAGTGTTGGTCTCCGAGGTGAAACGCGCCTCGAAAGATGGCTCATTCCCTGCTATATAGTAGCCAGCTTCGAAAAAGTGATCCAGTCGCCTGATAAAAGTCGTCTACAGTACAAATCAACGCGTTGGCGCCAGCCTACACCAAAATGGAGCAGTAACACGACGAAATTTGCTCACGTTCCCTCCCATCAAATTGACGAGATGCGCCATGTCATGAGGCACGAACCAGCTGTACTCCCAAGATGACGATTCATAAAAGCCGGAAATGTCACAGTCTTGTTTCTGATTGTCTTTGGGCGAACAATCTGCGGGGTTCCTTGTTGCAAAAGTGCCATTGGGGAAGCGTCTCTGCATGAAGCCTGCGGACCAATACAGTTAGTTGTCTTGTAACTACTCCAGATAAAAAGGACTTTACCTCGAAAGTCGTCACTCGTGACATCAGGATCCCAGATATTCCTATAATTCTTTGATATCGGGGCGAGACTTTTAGCGCGAAAGCCTAGGACTGCAGAACCAAAAATGGAGCTCTCACCAGCGAGCGGTTAGCGTACTTTGCCTCGTCTGCCGTTTTGTTCAAAAGAAGGGCAACCTGGCGGATCGCAAAGTCCTCAAAGGCGTACTTTCGTTTAAACGCGCGGAACAGACTCGATAAGCAGGTGGAGATTTGGGTCACCAGTACGCGTGCTCACCTCAAGTGTTCTGCTGCCTTCTCGCGTTCCTAGCACCGAGCTAGATGTGTCCCCTACGCCAACAGGAATATAACCATATTTACTAACGGACAACAGTCAGCGCGGAACGGCAGTAGTCGCAACTGCAGAAGAAGAATCTCACTTGTAAATGTCGGATTGGCGGCCTTGAACGTTCCAACTTGAACCTGGTGGGTTGACTTCGGCGTCTGCGACTTGCGCGGCGTAGAGCTCCGCGAGATCATTCCCAACGCCTGCGCTTCGTTGTGGTAATTGATTGCAAAATGACCACAATAACATCGCCACTGGAACCTACGCCATCACCGTCGTTTCGTCAAAGCAGAACGGTGGCAAGAAAAAAGTCAACTAACCTCCTTGTGTCCAGCCAGGGAGGTTATTCGCGCGACATTCCGGCATCCAGCCCCTCTTGCGGTAACCATCGATGTAGCTACGACAATCTGTGCGTAGACTTCAGGAGAGTGGAGAGCCATGAGGGGGTAAAATGTTCGGAACTGTAATGCACTTTAATTCAGACCTTCGGTACCAAGTCTTCGTGGGAGCTTACCGTGTCCCAGCTAGATACAAGACATCAGCAGCAGCTTCGCAAGCCGTTAGAGTAAGGTGGACTAACCTGCAATACAATGAATCGAAGTAAAACGACCTCGTGCCCAGAAAATCTCCTTGCGCCTCGCCTGTAGCATTGTTCTTGATTGCCGCACTACATGTCAGGGATCCGGCCCTCAGAACAGGGAAAACGACTTACTGGTGTCAACGAAGCACGGTATAAGGAGGAGTACAGTAGCTCCGTCATATTCGGTGGCGTATGAGGCACGTCTATCTCTATCCGACTCAGCTTCTCATTCCACAATGCCTTGCTCTGGGCTTGTATTTGATCGAACGTAGCAGTGCCGATTTCGGATTCCGCGTTGGCACAAGCCTGTTGCTCAGAGATGAAAGAAACTCCGACGCGGATGATCACTCGTGTCGGGTCTCCCGCAAATGAGAAGAGCGCGCCAGATTCAATCACGTTGTCACCAGGAGGATTGGCTGGCACCATGAGTTGTGTTTCGCCGAGTCCTCGTATGACGTCGCCGTTCCTGTGTTGCCAAAATTTAATTCACTAACCGAAAGCAGTAAGAAGACAGATACGGACGGGTCCACGGTCCAGATGCCGAATTGACCCAAGTTCTGTCCGTCATTGTTGAGGTCGTAACAAGCGAACGCTTGGTATGTGAATGACTCCGGCCCAAAACTGCCAGGATCATCGTCATCAGTTTTACAAAGGATGAGAAAGAGGTATTTCCGGTTGCAAACCTCGAGCCCCAAAAGCCACCGATCGTGATTCGCCCCGCCTCAGGGTCAATGGTCATATTTCCGCCTTTGAATGAATTGGGCAAGTCATTCGAAAGATCGAGTGTGAAGAATGGCGTGTTGCCATTCGGGAAAGTAAATCGCTCAAGACCGGCACGTCGAGTAGATGTTGCTTCCATGCGAATGCTGTTATTAAGCGTGAGAGAGAAATACCCGGGAGAGGCGTCTCCACGTGTGAAATCAGATTCTATTGTCGCGCCGAGGCATAACAAATGGGATACCATCAGTATTGTCCATCCTCAGGCGCTCACGTCCTGCAAGGTTAGGTGTACATGTGTCGAATCCACCAGAACATATCAAAGGCATGATCTCGAAGTTTCCGTAGCTCCCTTAATCATAACAATGTCAGGACCAAAAATCAGAGAGACCCTACGTAATTGCCTGACCTAAATTAGACCCTGTTCCGCTATCGTGTAGAGGGCTTAAGCCTCGGACGAACTGTGTATTATCGGTTACATAACCTGATGACCAGAGTATATCATAACCGCAGAGACAAGATGCTATCTATCTTACCAGCGGGTGCGTAACCTGTCATGTCTGTGGTGATCTTTACCTGTGTTCATGTTTCAAACATCATCTTTTGGGTTATTACGGGACACAACGTACCATGCCAAATGGGACAGATGCGCCTGGGCTGTTCCAGAGAGAGGGTGCGTCGGCAGGTAGATAGAGCTTTCGTTACAAACCGGACACGAACCATACATCTCCATGATTGTCTAGTAAGGGAATATCGTATATTTGGGATTAAAATCAAGTTTCATTTGGTTGGCGAAAGAGACGTACCTGTGCCGATGAAGGGGTTAACAAAGGCGGTATAATCAATAGTACCAGATCCGTTGCTAATAGCTGCTTGGATAGCTGCTGAAATCCTGCGCTGGACATCAGGGGAAGGTTGTGCACGCACGACGCTGCAAACAGCAACAAAGATCACAAAAGAGCTAGCAAGTGACGAAAATATCATCACACGCCGTCAGAATCAACCCTGGAGTATCACGTAGGGAAGGTCCTCGATGATTCGGTTCGAGGACGGTGTAGCGCAGGAGGAGCGTGAAGGTGCTGGAGCGGAAAAGAGACAAGAAGATCTGAAAGGGAGTGTGTATAAAGGAGCGACAGGTAAACAAGACGTAGACCACTCTGTGCTCGGTTCGACGTCGAGTTCTCTAGGGTTGCCGAAAACAAGCAGAAGAGACGGGGCACTCAGGAAAGAGACTGGATTACTATCCGAAGGCGGCGCGGTAATATACAGGTTTGTCTTTGTCTTGTTACAATTGGTAAGATTCAAAGTGGGAGAGAGGGAAGAGCCGACGCATAGCTAACGCGATGTCACATGGCGATTGACACCAAGAATGGACAAGAATGGACTACTGTAAGAGAGCGCGCGTCAGAATAGGGAGGCTAAGCCTGATTGGGTAGAGTGAACTGAAAGTGGGTGACGTCGCCTTGACTGTCCACATGGTCCCAAAGCGAGGGAGAGTTGAGGCGTCGAGTGTAGATGGGACTCACTCGCCTTGTACAGTACAGTAAGTTACCAAGATTGGGTTCATCCGCGCTCTGCACGTGGTTGTCGCGTGGTTTGTCTCTGGTGGTTTATGGTTTATGTGGGATTTGAGCGAGCTATCATATCATCATCTGGCTGAGAGTGAAGGGCCCTGACAAACAAATACACATTGTATTTACGCAAATGGTATCAGTGAAAATTTTAATTGTCATATCTCTCTCGCATCTTCCATTCTTTTCGTACAAAAACTTGAGGTTGTGTAGAGAATTTTGATGTTACTGGAATATCACAAAAAATAACTATCCGTTTACAACAAAGAATCTAAGCAATATAATGTCTTCGGAGTGGAGACATATATCGCATGTCGGACAGAAGGTGTGAACGATGAGTCTGGAGGTAGTAACTTCCACAAGAGCGGAGAGGTGCATATGATGCAGCGGCAATAAGAGTGGGGTCTGAATCAGACCCAGTGAACGAGGGGCAGTGACAGTAATCGAGAGCCTGGCTCAGAAGGCGGTGGATATGGCCGAACAGACCGGTCAGCTACTTGAATGAACGAACTGAAGAGAGCTCGGTGTCGACTTGTCGATGTCAGGTTTGGGAGAGACTAGGTAGTGCAGAAATTCCTCGTCATGGCAGGACTAGGCGCGAAATTTACTGCTGCTTCTTGCCCCGTAAAACGGTGGGGATTGGGGAGAATCCATGCACAAGGGCAGTGCTGACTAAGAGACGCCAGATATAAAATAAACCGCGGAGTGCTTCAGACGTTTTCACCCCCTTTCATGATCACGACGGCGACGACGACGGCAACAAGGTCACCCGTTGCTCGCTCAAGAAGAGTGACGATCCACTCGGCCCTGACACCATGTATAACGTGCCAGCCGTCCCCTCACTCCCTTGATGCCCTCGACCTCTCCTCTTCCTCCCCGGCTGCCGCATTCGCAGCCCTCCACGACCATGTCCTCTCATGCCTCGCAGACATAGAAGCTTCTCTTTCCCAACTCGAATCGCCGCTTCCCGACTTTGACCTTGGCCAGGCCATCTCGAGGAGTGAACTCAAGGTTGAAGAAGTTCGAGCATGGGCAAAAGATGGTCTCGAAATTCTCAAACAGACCAGGACAGAACTTGGCTCACATTTGCCCGAATTCACCCTCGACTCGGTCTCCGTAGAGACTTATGTCTCTGCTCGTCTCCATGACCTGTCGGACGCGTCCAATCTCAAGCTCGTAACGTCTCACCTCCCTGAACTGCCACGCATTCCTCGAGCCGAACAATATTTATGTAACTTATCTGACCGTTTAAAATCCCTTCACACCCACCTCTCTTCCTTCAATGCTCTTTCTCACATGGCCTTTCCATCGTTCCCGTCAATTGCCAAGCTTTCCGAGCTCATAGATACGATAATATCTCCGATCGTCTCCCAGTGATGTTGCGCGCACGTTCCATGAGTCGAAGTGGAGATCCATTGGGGCGAGCCACCACGGATGTTGCAAGTGCCATTGAACGTTCGGTTCACGGGGCCAAACTCATCACGTATGGTGAGCTCCCTTTTGAATGGCGGAACAACCCCTTTGTCACCCACGGATATCGGTTCGTATCTTATGTTCGCGTCCGGACAGTCACTGATGGGCACTTGTCCTCTCAGCTTCATTCCTCTTCGTAGATGGCCCCTTATCATAACCTCAATTTTTGCTCTGCATAATGAGACCTGTATGTGTTCCTTCCTCTCAGAATGTTCCGTCGTGGCTGACGTGTTCATCATGCTAAGTAAACATCCACACGCATCTTGTTCCCTTTTTGTTATGGACTAGCAATACGATATTTTCTTTCTTCAGCTCCTCGATACCCTCCGCATCAGCGGCTGCCATAGACACTCCCATTCTCGCATTCACCATTTTCGCTCTCTTCACTCTCTTCAGCAGCGTCGTGTGGCACACCATGGCGGGATGTGCTCACCATAGAGGTATGACCCTATGTGCCAAATTTGATTACGTAGGAATTGCTTGGTGCGTCAACGTTTAAAACAACGTCTTCCTGCCTTCGATTTCATTCTCACACACCTTACATGACAGGCTTATAAGTGGCAGCGTTGGCACTATCATTTACTATGGGTTCCAATGCAATACCAATGCCCGGAGTATATTTCTTATAGGCTGCCTTTTAAACGGACTTGCAGGTACTGTAATACCTTTCTGGGACTGGTTCGACAGGGCCGAGAATAAGGTTTTTGTTTTCCCATCCTTCTCTACGAGCAGCATTTCATTGAAGACATGTGTTCCGTAGAAATGGCGTATCATTTTCTTCCTCTCCTCGACCGTCCTGATTACGCTTGGCCCTTTGACACGACTCGCCTTGCTCCATTCTATTGATGACACCATCGCTTTCATACGTGCGTCTTCATTTGGACTACTTGATTCGCACCACAATTGACTTGAACCTGATATAAGGACCTATATTCCCATCTGCCACATCGTATATTGCCGGTCTCCTCTTTTATGCTACTCGCTTCCCGGAATGCGCTCTCCCCGTTGACTCGCCTCGCCTCGCCTGGCTTGGGGGTGGGTCGCACGCGTTGTGGCACATATTTATTGTGTGGGCAATATCGCTACATCGCGATGCCCTCCCTTTGTTAAAGGAAAGCGTCCTGGGCAGCCCCACCGGCGTCTGTTCCGTACTTGCGAAGTAGAGACGCGCCAACCCTGCCTGACGCATCACATTCATCGTTACAACATGTCGCTTTGAAGATCTTGCTCTCCCTGGCGGGTACACATCCCGTTATTGGTTCTCCCATTTTCTACTTTCAGATACCACTTTGTTGTTGCTTTCGATATTTTATCTTTAATCATGTCTATTTATATTAATATACAGTTGTTGTACATGTAAATACTCGGAAAGCTATGCGGCAATGGGCTGTGGTTGATGGAATTCTACATCAACTTAGCCTCTCGCTTGGCCTGTGCTACCTGTGCGAGACGATGTGCACGAAGTGAGTTCTGCGTGCCCTGAGCACCCTTCTTTGTGCTTTGTGCACTCTGGGTGGTAGGTGCTACGCCTGCTTGGGAAAGCGCGATGGGCGTCATGTCTGATGCGAAACCAGGAATGCGAATGTTGTGATTGCGTTCTGCGTCGGTGGTACGTAAGGCCGTGATCTTGAAACAGAGGAGGGGCGAGCCACGCACCGAGATGAAGTTGCAAGTCCCTCACTTCTAACGTGTCGCCTCCGCGATGCTTGGCAAGACGGCACCCAAAATTGGTGACCGAGTCGATGAACTCGTCGGCAATATCCAAAAGAAGCTATAAGGGGGTGAACGCGTGAGGAACGAGAATAGAAGAGAGGAAGCTGGCGTACGTCTTCGACCTCGGGTTCGATCTTGATGTTTGGGTCCATGCTGAGGGCGAGATCCTGGATCGACCGACGCATGCTCGCATCGCCAGGTGTCGATTTACGCCGCGAGGGCGACTCGTCCGTCACCCACGTCTCCTCACTTGGATTCTTCAACGCCGACGGCGTACCTTTTTTTTTTTGCAAAATTCAAAAACGCAACACATTCGTGCGAGCATCAACAACGATTGTTCAGCTAGCGCTCCTGGATGGCGGAAACCAACACTTGAAATAGCGACGTACCGGCTATTCGACCCGTTGACATACCACCCGTGAGCGTTGGTCGTCCCGCAGCTGAAGATGGCCATGCGACTGGAGCTGTATTTGTTGGGTTTAACGTTGCGCTGATAGGGTATGTGTCCTTTGATATCGCGTTCTCGCTTAACATGGCTGCTGAGCTTCCTGTTGCCGTCTTCAGCGCCGAGATGGCTGCTGGAGGGAGAGGGGTAGGTGCAGTCTATAAAGGCACAAAGTATCGCGATGGGGGGTGGACCATGCCGCACCATGTAGTGAGTATGTATGTATGTGATAGGAATGGGATGCTTTGGCACCCTTGGCACCCAGATCTACGCACCTGCTTTGTTGTCGTCGCGGGTTTGTGCTTGTCTGCATAATCCCGTAGCTAGTTGTACAAAAGTCGATAACCCCAGTTGACGAACATGGATATGATTGAGCATGGGATGAGATCATGAGCGTACCTGCATGATCTGCTGCTGGTTGAGCTTCCCCTGCTTGGCTAGGTCGTTCAGCTGATTCATGTTCTGAAGCAGCACCGCGGCCAAGCGTTCATTGGGCAAAGCTGCGCCAGATGGATCCTTGAATGCATTTCCGAGTGCGGTGATGATATTTGCCGTGTTCACGGAGGAACTGTTAGCAGCCATGGAGAGTGAGAGTGATACAGTAGGAGACGTTTCAAATACGTTCAAATTAATTCGAGCTCATTTGCCATTTGCCACCAAACCGGTCCGAAAGGCGAAAACAAGTGTTCCACCGTGACTACAGCAACTTAGCCCCAAGACCACTTTTCTGACGTTTACCAGTCCCGTGGAAGCCACTTCACAGTGTCTTTATTGTCAGTGTTTGGTAGGAACAGAGCATTTGGCGGTTGGGTTGAATTGTCGTGGACAGAGGTAACTTACCGCAAAATATAGGGTACAGTAGAAATTGTCATAATGCATAGCCTTATATAGTAATTTAAGGGTCTTTTCAATTCAAAATTTCCTAATCGGATTATGCATTATGACAATTTCTACTGTATTCGTTTGTACAACTACTGTACCTTCAATTTTTTTGCGACCAAGTAATCACCACTTTCGTGCAACGGTGTCTTTCCACTGGAAAACGGATTGTACAACACGGACCAAGCCGGTAATGTGCAATTGAGAAAGCTTGCTTCGGCGGTGTGTAGAAATGAAAATATAGGGCGTTTGTTCGTACATCTGTCTTCAGAACGACTGTTTTTTCCCGCCACCAAGTGGATCATCACCTCCATGCTTATTCTAGCACGAGTTGATTTCTTTCCTGTACTACCAGCACTGCGACTCGAAGTAGCTCAGGTGTGGTAACAGCTATCTCCTTTGGCCGTGCTCCACACGGCTCATGAGAAAATTTCTTAGTCGTTTTAGACCTAGACCGGCGAGGTGGTTGACTTAGATGCATCGACAGCTACCATGGTCAACGACAAATGAGGATTTGGTCGACCCATTGGGCCAGGTTGAACTCGCGGAGATCTTCTTTGACGGCACGCGCTGGCGTGTTCAGTTTGCACAAGTCGCGGAGGCGGGGACAGCCGTCGGTACGTTCCTCTCCAAATTGTTTCCTTCCTGTCTGAAACGGTGCGGGGATGCAGCCAAGTTCCAGCAATACAATGCACGGGGGGAGACGCCTCGATGTACGCTTCAATGACCGCTGTCACAGGTATACCACACAGTAGCCAAACTAGCCAAACGAGGCCAGGCAGTGCCGATGTAACCAGGCAGCATGCGAATGGCTTACTTGGTACTCCATTAAGGCCCAGCATGGGTTTACGAGTCCTCAAGTTTAGGTAAATATAGTTGGCCAAGACTGGTCGCGACTAAACTTCGTTCGAACGATGAACGTATGAACGTTGAACGTATTGAACCTCCGACTCAATTTCGTGGCCCTCCACGTTCCATCCGTATCAAACCCCCTTCGCCACTTCGACTCTGCTTCGTAGACCTCACCAACATGGACCTTACATCCGAAAACCTCAACCGAGTATGCGATCGGTTTCGCGTGCTGATCATAGGTCGGCGGAATGCTGGAAAAACCACCATCCTTGAGAAAATGACCCGTAGTGAGGAAGGGGCCAAGCCAGAAATTCGCGATAAAGAAGGACGCTTGGTGGTAAGGCCTTCTCTCATATATCTAACATCGATAGTCAAGTTGATGGTTATAGGACGACCCAACACTTCTCAAGGCAGGGTCGGAGGTCTGTCGAGTCTACAGGCACCTCCCACCCCACTAACACAACTTCTAGCGTGGAATGAGCATGATCGACTACGAGATAACATACCCGAGCGGCCCACGCTTTGTCTTCCACGATTCTCGTGGGATTGAAGCTGGAGCAGAATCAGACTGTCATGGTATGGAGGCCGGAGAAGGACACGACCCAAGCAAGCTTCGTCCAGAGTATATTCAGAAGTTCATCGATGATCGGGCCCAGCAGACGCGCATTGGAGATCAGCTTCATGCGATCTGGTAAGTATTTGGCAACTTCTATGACCTTGATAGTTAATATGATGCTTTTGGAGGTTTTGCATGCCAATGGACACTCCGAGGGTGCCTAGTGACGAGTTTGAGCTAGCATTTCTTGAGAAAGTCAATTGCAATGGTAATTAGTTTCTGTTAATTTGGCTAATATTGCTACCATTGCTAAGCCAAGACAGTTCCAGTGATTGCAGTATTGACTAAATTTGAAGCATTAGTTGACAGAGTAAAGGGTGAATATAATGGAAGACAGGTGAAAAGAAATGACATTCTAAACTATGCAAGAGAGAATGTTTTCAATCCTCTCAAAAGTGTTACACATGCACCTATAGCCATTGTTCAAACAAATCGTGAGTCATTTATAAACATTATTATTATAATAACAATATAATAATATTAAGATTCTTTAGATAAAGGGAAAGGTTGTGAATTATTAACTGAAAAGACATTTGAAGCAATAAAAGATAAAACTCTTGCTATTATTTTTGCAATGGCTCAGCAAAATTCCATGAAACTTGCATGTCAATTGACATTCAAACAAAACTTGTATGTATATTTTATAAATATTATACTTTTTTAATCTAATATTTTTAGACAATCTATTCTTTCAAAACTTAAAATGATTATTAAAAATAATACAACAGTTTTATACTATTTTGTTGATATAGGCTTAAAATTCTTACCATTTTGGAATTTAGTAAGTATAATTTAATAGATTATACAGTTTTTTTGCTTTTATTTATTTCTATCTCACTTATAGCATGTAAGTTGCCATTTGTACTTGCTACTTTTATTTAATATTACTCACTTTTTATTTTTATTTATTTCACTTATAGTATGTAAGTTGTCATTTTTACTTGCTGCTTCCACTTAATATTACTTACATTTTGTTTATTTCTATCTTATTTATAGAATGTAAGTTGTCATTTGTGCTTGCTACTTTTATTTAATATTACTTACATTTTATTTATTTTTATTTTTTCTTATAGGATGTAAGTTGTCATTTATACTTGTTGCTTTCATTTAATATTATTTATTTTTATCTCACTTATAGTATGTAAGTTGCCATTTGCACTTGTGTTTCTATTTAATATTATTTACATTTTATTTATTCCTATCTCACTTATAGCTTGTAAGTTGCCATTTGTGCTTGTTGCTTCCATTTAATATTACTTACATTTTATTTATTTTTATTTCACTTATAGAATGTAAGTTGCCATTTATGCTTGCTGCTTCCATTTAATATTACTTATATTTTGTTTCTTTTTATCTCATTTATAGAATGTAAGTTGTCATTTGTGCTTTTATTTAATATTACTCATATATTGTTTATTTCTATCTCATTTATAGGATGTAAATTGCTATTTGTGCTTACTATTTCCATTTAATATTACTTATATTTTATTTATTTCTATCTCACTTATAGGATGTAAGCTGTCATTTGTGCTTACTATTTTTATTTAATATCACTCACATTTTGTTTATTTCTATATTATTTATAGGATGTAAGTTGCTATTTGTGCTTACTGCTTTTATTTAATATTACTTACATTTTATTTATTTCTATTTCACTTATAGAATGTAAGTTGTCATTTGTGTTTACTGCTTTCATTTAATATTACTTACATTTTATTTATTCCTATCTCACTTATAGAATGTAAGTTGCCATTTGTGTTTGCTACTTCCATTCATTATTACTCACATTTTGTTTATTTCTATCTCACTTACTATAGCTTGTAAGTTGCCATTTGTGCTTTTTTAATTTAATATTACTTACATTTTATTTATTTTTATCTTATAGCATGTAAGTTATCATTTGTGCTTGCTGTTTTTTTTTTTAAATATTACTCACATTTTATTTATTTCTATTTTACTTATAGAATGTAAGTTGTCATTTGTACTTGCTGCTTTTTTTTAATATTACTCACATTTTGTTTATTTCTATTTTACTTATAGGATGTAAGTTGTTATTTGTACTTGCTGCTTCCTTTTAATATTACTCACATTTTGTTTATTTCTATTTCACTTATAGTATGTAGGTTGCTATTTGTGTTTGCTGCTTTTATTTAATATTACTTACATTTTGTTTCACTTATAGCTTGTAAGTTGATATTTGTGCTTACTACTTGTATTTAATATTACTCACATTTTATTTATTCCTATTTCACTTATAGACTGTAAATTGCCATTTATGCTTGCTGCTTCCATTTAATATTACTCACATTTTGTTTATTTTTATTTCACTTATAGGCTGTAAGTTGTTATTGTGCTACTGCTTCTATTTAATAACACTCACATTTTATTTATTACTATCTCACTTATAGCCTGTAAGTTGCCATTTATGCTTGCTGCTTCTATTTAATATTACTTATATTTTATTTGTTTCTATCTCACTTATAGCTTGTAAGTTACCATTTATACTTGCTGTTTCCATTTAATATTACTCACATTCTATCTTACTTATAGCATGTAAATTGTCATTTGTGCTTGCTGCTTTTGTTTAATATTACTCACATTTTATTTATTTCTATCTCATTTATAGCTTGTAAGTTACCATATGCTTACTACTTCCATTTAATAATACTTATATTTTGTTTATTTCTATAGTATGTAAGTTGCTATTTATGCTTACTGCTTTTATTTAATATTACTCACATTTTATTTATTTCTATTTTACTAATAGATTGTAAGTTGTCATTTGTGCTTGCTGCTTTCATTTAATAATTAATATCACTCACATTTTGTTTATTTATTTATTATCTCATTTATAGTTTGTAAGTTACCATTTGTACTTGCTGCTACTATTTAATATTACTCACATGTTGTTTATTTCTATCTTATTTATAGAATGTAAGTTGCTATTTGTGCTGACTGCTTTTATTTAATATTACTCACATTTTATTTATTTTTATTTCACTTATAGACTGTAAGTTGCCATTTGTGCTTACTTTTATTTAATATTATTTATATTATACAAATTTTATCTGCTTATATTTAATTTAGCCATACAGATCTGAAATTGCATCTGCCATTGAAAATTGGGTATGTTAATTTAAATTTTTTAATTGTTTTAAATTTATAAGGCTATTATATAATAGTTGAAACCAAATTCTATGGATTTTCTTAGAGATAAATTTTATATGAAGTTTGTTGCATGTAAGTTTCAGTACTAATTTGTTTATTTGCTTATAATTTCTTTTATATAGTTGTTTGCCTTATTGGCTGTTCTTTATTGCAACACTCAATACACCCTTGGAAGCATGTTACCAAGGCAATTAAAATATTGAATGAGGAAGAAATAAGGTTTCACTTTATTAAAGATTTGGATGCTTTATATCAGAAACACAAGTATGGCTCTGAGGAGCTTAATTTTAAACTTGCAGATTTGGTAGTAGACACTGCTACTGTAATATCAGCAAAAATCCCAGCCATTAGTTCAGAGTAGTCATAGCTGTTATAGCAACCATACTTAGGTTTTTACATTTTCGAATTCTGATGCTTGTGGTATGATGTGGCATAGCCTCATAGGATGCCAGCGGTCGGGTCTGTATTGATTGTACTGTACTACTGTACTGAAGTGTTTTGAATGGGATCTGAATATTCTTGCCAAAGTTTGTGATTCTGTGCAATGAAGTTAAGGGCTCAACCGGCCACCCCTGCCAGGATCAGCCAGAATCTTCCAGGCTCACTTTACAGCTGCATTCAATCATTCATCACGCACAATAACATACCTGACTAGCCTATGCTTAGGCTTGTCTTTCACGATTCTCGTGAGGTGTGAGCCAGAGCAGGATCAGATTCTCGTCACGGTGATACAGAAGTCGTAGGAAGACAGACACGACTTGAGAGCAAGCATCCTGTAGAGTATAATCAGAATTTCATGGACAAGTGGGCTCTGCAGAGGCCCGGCGTATTGTAGATCAGCTTAACACGCCATCTGTTAAGCCTCCGGTTACTCGAACGATGTTACAAAGCTTTTGCAGGTTTTACATCCCTATGGACACTAAATGTGAATAATATACACCGTACAATAAAAGAGCGTCCCAGAAAAATAAATACTAGGCAAAGCGTTGCGAGGTATATCCAATGACTACCGTAGAGCCGTTGTGATGAAGGTGGAGGGTATCGCGAGAGGATAGAAGTATTCAAAAGAGTTCACGTAGGTGGCCAAGCCTTCACCCGGTCGCCGCCACCAGTGCCCCAAGATTCCCATATGAAACGCTGCACCTGTGCAACGGCTTCGGCGATGCTGCGTTGGATCCGTTCCATCGGGCCATCGATACCCAGACGATCTGCGTAGGAAGGCTCGGACGAACGCCGACGGAGAAACGCAAACAAATTAGTGTCGTAGTTATATTCCGGCTTGTTCGGGTGAATGTAGAGATCACCGTAGAATGGGTCAAAATATGTGGTAAGAAAGTGACGTCTAGCGTGGATCCTCGACATGCTGCCACGAGCAGGGGTGTGATATGTAGATAAATTGAACTTGCGTACCGGTACATAACCAAGAAAAGGATGAACAGAAGGAAACAGAGGGTCCAGAATAGCCAATGGTTCCAAAACACCACTCTTTGTTCCGGCAGGAAATTAGGCTGCACGAGATGCGTATTTTAGTAGGCCGACATCGGGGAAAGTCAGAACATGGCTTACGAAAAATCTACTCTGCCGCATGCTGTCTTTCAACGACCCGTACTTGTGTGCGATCTGTGCTTGTTGCAGCGACGACTTGAGTTGACTACGCATCTCCCGGGCTGCTTCTGACAAATCAAAGAGTTCGCTCAATCGTGGATCGTCCAAACCCACACCACTCGAACTGTGCAAAGTCAGCCATCGAAATAACTTGGAGAACAGGCAGCCGGGGAACCAACACTCACGTATCTACGCCCCTCAGGCCATCTCGCAGATCTGACACCGCTCTCTTCATCCGTTGTAGCGCCTCTTGACGCGAGTAACGGACTTCAGTCACGGTGTCCTCGTTGTCGTTCTGCTCAGACGGCTCCTCAACCTCGTGCCCCATTTCATCAACAATGCGCACGCTGGCGCTGCGAGGCGTTTTCAATGGGCCACCACCAGGCATACGTAAGGATGCCGAATGATCTCTGAAGTCCTTTCGAGAGGGTGTTATCGGTTGGTCCTCCTGGGCGCGCCCGTACTCGTCCACAAGCCGCACGCTAGGAGACCGCCGTGACTTACGACGCGGCGATGATCCCGCGGTCGTATAGTTAGTAGTCTCTATAGGCGAATTCGCAGTTGGACCATCTGCTTTTGACCATCGCGATTCGCTACCGTAGACGACCCAGGAGCTGGGGACGACGACTCAACGTGGTTGAAGGAGGGCTCGGATATAGAATCCGAAGCACCCATCCCTGGTCTTGAGGACGAACCTGCATCCCAGTCTGCTACAGGCAAGACTTCAACTTCTCCGTCCTTCGCGCCCGTGTCTGCATCTGATATGGCACTATCTGAAGTCATGTTATCGAAGTGAACCTTCAACAGGTTCTTCCGACGAAGAGACCCAGGTGTAGAAAACCAACCCCCAGGTGGCGCAGGTGTTCGTATGGGCAGTGTGCCGGCGCGGGAAAGCGCAGAAGAGGGTGCTGTAGTCGAAGATTGGATCTCTGTGAAGGAAGTCTGAGGAAGCGAATTCGATCGTGCGCGCGACAACTTGGCCGGCGCGAACGAGGATGAGGTGGACTGAGGAGTCTGCGATCGTGCAGGCGCAGGAGTTGCAGCCCACGCACCGGGCACACGAGGTGTTTTTGTAACGTTGACGCTGAGCGGAACATCATGGTGAGGATTCGAGGACGCAATATCGATGCTTTCCGTCTCATCTTCGGAAGATGAGGGCGGATCAGGGAGTTCGGGAAGACCTTTAGGCGGTGGAGGTGTCTCAAATTCGATCTTGGAGGTACTTAGGGACGGACGAGGAGGTGTGGAAAGTTCGAAGGAGGGTGGCGCATCAATAGGAGTCGCGGCTGGTGGTGAAGAAGCATCAGAGTCGGGATCCTCAGCAACAGAGGTAGTGCGGATAGGAGATAATGATTGAAGCTTCTCAGGTGGTGGTATCTCAATCGGTCGTGCGATAGGCGTCGGCGCGTCCTGTATACTGTCATCGCTCCCTGGAAAAATAAAACATGAGAAACTCTTTTGCGACAGAAACCGAGGGGGTAGCGAACCTCGAAAGATGGAGCATCTATGCTTTCAGATTCAGAAGCGAATTCTGGCTCAGGTAAATGAATCTTTGGTGGCACTGCACCGTTGGCCTCCGAGAATTCGGTCGTTGCGCGTTTGTGGCCTTTCGTGAACGTCTGACCATCACCGCTTCGCTTGATCGCGACCTTTGGCACCTGGCCCGGTGAGCGCACAGGAATGTGGCTTGGTATTCCAGAACCGACAGTACGACTAGTCGGTCGATGCACAGGGGATGGAGAACGCTCAGGCGAACTCGTGTCTGGCTCGAAATCAGGAAGCTGTGGACGATTTCGTGGGGGGAATTGCCAACCAAAGCGAGTCGCTGACCCTGGGGAAGCACTTTTCACATCGGGACTATTACCATTTACAGTAGAGGCTGGTAGGGGAGAGTCCGGACGAGGGTGGCGCGATGGGATACGAAGAGACTTGTCGTGGGGGTATCCGTTTGTGGGTTTTGGTTGTGGAGATGTCGACATCGGAGAGCGTGGGGTTTCGTCGCGTTCAGCTTTTTCGGGCGCTTCGGGAGGTGGCGCAGAGTAGCGCGATGAGAGCTGTTGCTCTGCTGGCCGCCCTTTTAACAGCCCATTTGGTGGCCGTGTCAACGCCGACCCAGCAGGGGCGCTGGGATCCGGCTCTGAGTTTGTCCGGACGCGAGGATGGGATGCGATAGGGTTCGGAGACGCAGCTTGCTTGCGAATATAGGCGTTCGTCCATTTCTGCTGTCGTAAACCCGAGTTACGTTCGCCCTCATGAATCGCCTCTTCACCCTCATCTTTACGCCGGTGAATTAGGTCAGCAGGGGAAGATGGTCGTGACGAGCCCTCAGAATGCAGCGACGATTGGCTGGGAGTATGACGGAGTCGCCTGTCTGAACCATTTGAGTGAGTGCTTTGCGTCCGCGAGCGCGAAACAGACGATCCAGGAATTGGTGAAGCCGGTGGACGATATTGGTGATCCCATCTTGGACGTGATGACCCCCAATTACGCTCACGCTCGTGGTTCTCCTCTCCTTCCTCGGTAGCTCGGCTACGGACCGACTCGCTGGGTGATGGCGCTCGTGAATCCTCGCGCGAACGAGGCGCACTATTTGAAGTTGACCTCGGCTGGTCCGAGCCACGACGGGGTGAGGGTGAGTGACCAGCGGAGCCAGTGTGAGACAATGTTCTGGAGCGCGCCGATAGTGGCTTGTTCCACGCCCGCTCACGCTCATGTTGACGTTCCTTTTCAACATCTTTCATGCGGTCTCGGACTTTACAGAAAAACAGTCAGATCGCGTTGTCGGAGGTCTGATATTACTCACAATCAGCAATGGAGGAACGTGATCCCGCTCGAGAGGGTGACGTGTTGCTACCACTGTAGGTAGGCTCATACCTCTGGCGCGGAAATTCCTCCAACAGTGGCGACCCCGTATGAGAATGTGAGGCACGATGGTGATGATAGCTATCTCGACGTTCCGGGGTGCTACGGGCGCTTGAAGCTGAGGACAGAGGCGATTAAGGAAGAAGCAACGGCGGCGTCGACAATAAATCTCACCGTTTCCCTCGACAGAACCCACATTTGAGACTGTAAAATGTAAATCAGACCTTCTCATTACAGGACAAAATGATCACTCACTTGAGTCGTAACTATCCTTCCGGCTATAAGGACCTCCTGAGCGACGTAAGCATTCGCGCTTAGTTTGATCTCAGTTAACGATTCAGCGCGTACGAGAGAGGAACGGGGTCGAGCCGCTATAGAGGACACTGTCATTTGAGGAGCAGGCGGTAATGATCCTGATGCTGTGAACAATAAGTAAATATTTTCCATTGTGAGTATGATGGACCCACGATGTTGCCCTTGGTTGGTCGATGCGCCATCAAAGCTATCGGCTGCACCCATAACGCGATGCATCTCTGAATCTTGATCAAGGAGATCTAGTAATAGAAGTAAGGACACGAGTGAAGAGCAATAGGGTAGGGGTGCTACTCGAGTGGCTCTGGAACTATGCAGAAAGCTGCACCGTTTGCATAGATGTGCTTACAATTCGAGGTCCCGGAGCATGCATATCAGGGAGCGAGGTGGTATTGTCGGCGCTCGCGTCAGAAACGGCTGACGCTGATTCTACCAACTTCTCTCAGGAAAGAGATACGGGTGTATAAAATATGGGCGCTCACCGGAGAGCTGAGATGCATGAGAGCTCAGTATGTGATTTCTTAGCGCTTGCATGTTGGCGGCATGGGATGTTGAGGTCGGAGTCATTCTTTCTGGTGAGAGCAAATAGTCAGAAAAAGGAGAAGAAGAGAACGTATTCCAAACTCACGAGAAGACTTGTCCAACTCCTCATCACTAAAACTCATCCTCTTTCCCTTATTCCTCGCGCGTTCCTCCATTACCCGACCACTTCTCGGGGTATCCTCCACCTCGCTCAAGTCGATGCTATTCCTCCGGACATCCTTCCGTGGCGTATCTCCAGGGTCGCGAAGGGCATGCGTAAACAAACTCCTGAGGTTTCGCGAGCAGAGGTCGAGTTTGTCGATGAGTTGGCCCATCTTGGGGGTGGCTCGAAGTCAGATTCGCGATCTGAAGGAAGTGAAGGAGGCTCGTGGAGCAGCTGCGTCCGCGATACAGATGACGTGTTTGGCACCTGGGCAAGCAGTGCGCGCAGCCGAGCAGCAGGCGTGTTTTCCGTCACTGCATACACAGATGGAGGGTCGAGCTAACTGTGAGTGAGTCACGGCGTGGCGTCCGTATTCTCACTCTCATCTTGCAACACGTGAAGACGCGACGGACCGGCGACGGGAGTATGCGAGAGGTCATCGTCTAAGGGGGAAAGCTGGGAATGGCGGGTTATTCGCAAGCGGGGTATTGAAGGGAGAGATGGAGAAAAGTCCATAATCCGGGAAATGAAACAATGTGAGAAGGAGAAGGAGGATACATGCCTTGTCTGCCCTGCACGTTTTGCTCGCCTTGCCTCCGTCTCATCTCAATTCTGATTATGTAAGTCACTCTATAAGCCTGCTGACATCATCTTGACTGTTCACACTTGCTAACATCGATGTCGAGCTACCACAAAGGGTCCACGTCTGGGCTCGAACTCTCACCTCTATCAATAATGTCAATCCCTCTGTGGCAACGTGGTACCCAATACAATTACGGCGACATCGTCGAATTCCGTAAGTTCTCGTCAAACTCAATAATTTCCACTCACCTCCCTTAACTTAGGTATTCGATACAAAATAATCCAGCCTCATAGGTCTCAGGTGACCAAACCAAGCACAATTCAGTCTGATTTCGCCTTATCGTATCACTTAGCGTAGTTGGGCTCCTCCGGTGATGCCTGTCTTGTGGAGCCATATCCCAGAAAGCGAGTGGCAAAATCACGAATCATACAACCCTCCCATGAAAAGGGTAATCGGTTATTTGTCTCTGCAGTCCATCAACTTCATCTTTTTGCCTTCTCAAGGCAACTACAACCGCCAAGATTTGGTGGGACTTAGATGAGGATCGCAGGAAGCGGCTCAAGGTGCATATCTCTTTTTGATCTTGAATTTTATCAGGCGCTCACGACTCCTCCAGATCGGAGGAGGGCTTTTGGCAGGTGCCGCCACTATTGACGCTGGCTACCACGCCTGGGACGAAACAAGGGGAGAAGTGAAGAGGAAGTGCGTTTACTACCGCATTCTCGTTCTGACTTTCCGTCTTACCTCGTCGAAGAAACAAGCCCTCACGTGGGGTTTGCAGAGATGGCAGTGTGACGCTTATGGCGCACCGAGGAGTTCCGCAACCGCGGACCTCGTGTTCCCACGACCTGGGTTCTTGTTAATGGACGTGACAAGATCCCAAGTCAGCCATAGAGGCTGGAACAGACAAAGTGGGACATCCGACTACATTACACGGGCGTATTACGAAGATAGTATTCGTACTTTAGATCGACTTTTGGGCTGCCTTTAAACCCATCGATGCTTAACTTCATCGATGTATATCTTCGTATGTTTGTTTAGAAATTGGCAAAGCTTCTCCCATGTTCAATGAAGGTGCAGCCATCGGTTATGGCGGCCGAGTTATCCAGGTAAGTAAAGACAAAAATTCACACTCTTTCATTATCTAAGCTGACTTCAATAATATTATTTTCTAGCTCAACATGTCCGAAATTCTTATCGGCGATCCCCGTGCAGTAAAGTGGGTATGTCACAGCTCCCGGCTGAATATCCAGCAGCTGGGTGCGAGCCGTCGACGGTGGTCGGGAGGCAAACGGCTCTGCTTTACATCACACGGATCAGACATGATAGTGGTGTGTATGCTGGAAAGGTCGGAGAACATCTCCCGGGTGCGCACCTGGCCTTCAGCGGCAAGGAGGTTACTATCAATGTAAGTAGTAGGTTGATGGTGTGGTCATCAAGAAGCGTTCTGACATGCTGGCTACAGGAGTACGAAGTATTGTGTCTCAAGTGAATAAGTGAGATCGCTTGATACGCTTTGCGAGATATTCGTATTTTTTCCTGTAATGTCACGCTGTTGGTTGCATGGTTATATGCCTCGTGCTGTTAGGCCTCATCGAATCGAGATGTGTACAGTACTAGGTCACGTTGGACCGCAGCGACCGTTCAATGATTCATTTAACCGCAAAGTTACTAGTACTTACATGGAATCAAGGATCGTAATCAACCCCGATATCAAGCTGATTAAAGCAGCATGAACGGATGGGAGGGAGGGCAAACGGCGAGTTGCGGCGCAACGTCCGTATCCTCATCAGTCACTCTCATCTTGCAACACGTGAGGACGCGACGGATTGTGGAGTACGTGAGCGATCGTCATCTAAGAGGGAAAGGCTGGGGTTATTCCGGAAGGTAGAGATGGAGAAAAGTCCATAATCTGGGAAATGAAACAAGGTGAGTACTACGCGCCTCCGACAAGTGCCTCGCGTTGCTTCCGTCATTCAGGTGCTGCAAATATCCGCCTTTTGACTTGTCCGGAGAAAGAGTGCCACCGAGGCGCGGGCGAGCGAATCTAGGGCAATCTGCCCGACACTGTACGAAAAGATGAACAAGACAAAAAATGAGCGTGTTCAGGAAAGAGACTGGCCTGTGGCGTGTTAGTGGGTGAGTGAGGTCTCCGAGGCCGACGACGAGCAGTCTAGCAGACATGGAATATTAAGGTGAGCGGTGGCTATAAGAGTCATCGCGTCTGGTGCTCCGCCTCGACGCGCCTTGAACTTGAAGTGACTCGAACGTTCTCACACTGTTTTCACTTCCTCTCATGATCACAACAGCGACGAGGACGACAACGGCAAATGTTCGCGCAAGAATGGTGATGATACACTCGGCCATTTCTCTTGACTACTCGTCTGCCTGCCCGACCGACTGCTTGACTCGCTTCCCTCCACGACGGTGTCCTTCTCATGCCATGTAGATATAGAAGCATATCTTTCCCACCAACTCGAGTCGCTGCTTCCCAACTTCAATCTTGGCCAAGCCATCTCGAGGAGTGAACTCAAGGTTGAAAATGAACTTCAAGCCCAGCTTTGGCCCGAACCTCTCCAACAGACCACGGCAAATTTTCACCCACATATGTCCACATGTTATGGACTAGCAATATGTACGATCTTTACTTTCTTTGGTTCCTCGACACCCTCTGCATCAGTGGCTGTTATAGAAATCCCATGAAGCGCTCTCTTCAGCAACGTCGTGTGGCACAGCATGCAAGGATGTGTTCGCCATAGAGGCATGACCCTATGTGCCAAAATTGACTACGTAGGAATTGCGTGGTATGTCTGTGTTTAAATACGACTTCTTCTTTGCCCTGTTATTTACTATGGGTTCCAATGCAATATCAATGCCAATGTTGCATAAACCGATTTAATGGTACTGTGATAACTTTCTGGACTGGTTCGACGGTCCGGTGTCAAAGGCAAAACAAGTATCAGATACAATACGAATTGTTCGATTAAGTTAGGATCATCTCATCCACAAAG
>WTXE01000371.1:0-22794 GCA_022496225.1 Russula aff. rugulosa BPL654 | reverse complement strand
ACTTCAGTCCACCGTGATGCTTTTCCGACTCCAGATAATATGGTCAATCATCTGACGACTCAGAAGACGCGTTTCTTGGGCAGCTCAGAGTAGACTTTCCCGATGAAGCGATAAATGCCGTTCTTTTAGACCAAACAATGGATACCAGAAGTGGTTTGATGGACGGTCAGTGGTGCGTTGATGACTTTGTCACACTAACGAAAGAACATATAGTAACCCCCAGTTACCCGCCCCAAACGTGCATGGTCACAATACCCATCGGCCCAAAGATATGAAGTCCCTCGTTACTTATTTGGGCTCTTCCGCTTTCAATATGGTCAAGGGTATCAAGTCTTTGAATTTAGAGCTTACATGGAGGTAAGCCAACTATTAACGAGGTCGGCGTGTGGATTTGAATTGTAACTAACAGGGTTTTTGAGGCAGGCCTTATGGCTCTGAACAAGCCGTACCAACCGTTGAGGAACTTGTTGGAGATTCAGAACTCCCCTTTCCTCTTGGGAATATTTCTGTCGGTGATGGGACCAAGAACCAACTACTCGCAGAACTCCTCAAATGGCTAGACTCTTTGACACAACCCATCTCTATCGAAGAGGAGAATCAGAGAAAGCTTCAAGTGTTTTTGAAGTCCCTGACAGACATCGATTTTGTCACTGTTGATCCTAGTCCATCCGACTGCGAACTCTCAAACGTACTGCCGACTAGAGAAGAGAGGGTCAGGTCTAGGTTGCGTAGAACCCAGTTAAAAAGAACCTATGATCATGCAGGATTACGGGATGGAGACGGTTGTACTGTACAGTCACAGAGTCCTGGGCGATCAAAAGTTGACAGCCCTTCAGAAGTATCTTGGCACTTGGCAAGTGGCAACCTTGTTTGCTCCGCGGACCAACTTAGCTTCATTCAGAACAATAATCACGGGCAAAGTACCGAGCCGGATTTGGTGAATTCGGATGCCTTAGTGCGCGGGCGTGCACTTCTTTCAGAGCCTTCAGAAGGTGAGGGCAGACCACAGCCCTTTGATTCAGCTTACTGCCCGCAATACAGATGAGGCACTCGACGCCCAAATTGACACTGTTTCTGCACAGCACATGCAGTTACCTGTGGAATCCATCCTCTCATTATCACCCGCTTGTCTGTCTCTTCGGTCTCCGAACTCCGACTCGATCAGTAGCCTGGAATCGTCGAGGGGCCCCGTGCCTGATTGGGTTCACCTGTCGAAAACCGGCGGGCTTGAAGGTAACCACTGGTCAACTTCCTCTGGACTGGCGACTTGGGAAGAACAATCTCTGCGAGGGTACTTGAAGGTTCTCGCCAAGCAGCATCCATCGGACAGGCCGACAATGACAAACATCTTACTCCGCCAGCTTGCTCTGAGCCACGAAGACGCTCAACTTCCCCTGTTGATACCGAAGGGTTGCTCCGCGATCTCTCAAAACTAGCTGCTCCCTTACCCCTTTAGAGGCATCATCCCGTCACATTCATCGGTACCTTGCTTCGGTTGAACTGCTACAAGACCGCCTCTCATGCGTGTTCTCCGCCATGATTCGCTTCATATGGAGTTGCTCGAGAGGGAATGGGTTGATGGCGCTGACATCGTCTTTGACTGCGATACAGCTTTGGTCTTTGCACCGTTGTTCCAAGTTTCACTCCCAGTTTCTCTCTTCTAGTTTCCGCTCTCTCAAAGATCGGCTTAGTTCATTGTCTTGGCGGTATACTGATCTTGCGATTATCTTCAAGTTGGACGAAGCTAGCATATCTGGTCTGCAACGACCTCAAGACGAGGAAGACGGAATGGATTTGTTTGCTCGGGTGATTAGGTCCATCAAGAAGCTCCAAAGAGAACTGGCTCTTTCAGAGGCGTATTCAATAAAGCGACCTCAGACAGTCATTCAGATGTTCTTCGTTCGTTCTGCCGAACAAGCTGCAGCGACGGCGCGTCTTCTGGGCGATGTGGCGGAAGCTCGGTCTCAATTCAGTCCTTGGGGCGACCGCTCATGGTTAGGGGTGGACGAAAAAGAGGTATCTCTCGCGTCACTGTTCTTTATAAAGCTTTTGGAGATGTCATGCCTAGGAGGAGCGTTATCTCGCAGGCGTCGATGGGATGAACGCATTTGCTGCCGCAGTTATTCTCAGCCAGATTTCTCTTCATGACTTCCTGGCTTTACGAGCTGATCAGCGGCTTCAACTTCTCCTTCCGATACCAGCGAGCATGATGGTGGGTACTATTATTCTTCTGATACAACATGCTATGACCGTTATTATGGTTAGGAACAATTCAATGCGGTTATTGTACAACGGCGTGAAGACGTTGACACACTCGTCGAGGACGAGGGTGGCGCCTATTAAATGCATGCAGGACTTAACAGTAGTCAATCACACATATGTACTTACATCTAAGCAAATCGCTTAATATCACTTTTACTTCGCCGCATCACGATTACAGATGGAAGGATTCATAGCCGAACCCTAATTTGGGGCTCCGTCGGTTGCATAGTGGCTACAGCGCTCGCTCTCAGTACTTCATCGTGCCGCCAGGGGTCTTTGACCAGAAGCGCAGCTCACACGGAATCAGCAGCCAACAAGCAAACCTCGGCATGAAGGCCGCGACGAGCATGGTGGGTTCCGTCCAGGCACGCGGTTGGTGTGGTTGTTGTAGTCGTTGGTTTGCACAGCTAATGTGTCCTCGAATAACAGTGCTGGCGCAGCAGACCTACGCTTCGGATCCCAAATAAGAAATACGCACAGCAAGTCGATAGGTGTTTGAACTCATTCGACAGCGTGCACGAGTGGGCAGACTTCATTGCATTTCTCAAACAGTTATTGAAGGTGCGTGATGTTATCGTCCTCGCGAGCATCGGTTGACTTCAACCTTTAAAGACGCTACAAGCGTACATGCAGTTCAAGGAGATTCCCCGTAAGGTCGTTGTAGCCAAACGTCTCTCGCAATGCCTAAACCCTGCGTTACCAACCGGAGTACATCAGAGAGCACTGGATGTCTATGCGCACATCCTTGGGGTAATTGGTGTAAGACTCTCTTTTCGCTCTGATATGAAACCAGCTTAATCGCTTTCAGTTGGATGGCTTGCGTAGAGACATGTTCTTGTGGACGTCGGGTCTGTTCCCGTTCTTTGAATATTCAGCAACATCCGTGAAGGTACGTACGCGATGACCTTGTCAACAGTTGCCCTCAACCAACAGCCTATGTATCCAGCACACGCTACTTAATATCTACGACAAATATTTCCTATCCATGCAAGGGAGTCTGAGACCTGTGATGAAGTCATTCATCCTTGCCCTCCTTCCCGGACTCGAGGAGGAGACTGGGGAGTTTTTCGACCAGGTTTTGAACCTGCTTGACCGGTTGTCCACCACCGTGTCTCTGTCCTTTTTTCTGGAGAATGTTTGGTTGATCTTGCTGACTATGCCACCTGTACGGGGTACTGCTCTGAACTTGGTATCACGCCGCGTGCCTAGGCTGGTTGCTGAAAATGGTACGTCTTTAGGTGAGGTAGATCCAAAGGCTGATGAGTATGATAGATTTTGCAACAATGCTTGGACATGATGTCGGTCTCATGATTCGTGCTTTCGCTGCCTCGGTGGAGGATGACAATGTACTCGTCCGTCGCAACGCTCTTGATCTTATTCTACAGGTGCTTCGCTTAGACGGGGTAGCATTAAGAAAGCGTCCCACGAAGATCGCATTATTATTATGCGAGCCGCTGCCAGCGTGGTTATGCGAAGGGATCTCTCTCTTAACCGTCGCCTATACACATGGCTTTTGGGCCCGGATGAGAATGCAGAGCAGCAGATTGCATACCTTCACGCTCACTCACTGGAGCTACTGAATACAACTCTACGTGTAGGTGCTTTCATATAGACACTCGCTCGCGGCTCATTCACTTCTTAAGACCGAAATGTTCTCCCCATCTTCTGAGTACCCTGAATCCCGACCTTTCAAGATCTTCATTTCCCTATTAGATAAATGGGAAATAGGTGGGGCTCTTACGGAAGCAATGGTTTTGGATGCTTTCAAGGCTCTAAAGTCCTTGATAGAGTCGGACGCAGCATCCAGTGAGGACGTGAGTGCCTTTTGTCTGTTGTCGCTTGCTTTTCTAAGTTCAACTGTTCAGGCCGTGATGACTGCGAGCACACTCTATGAGGCTGTGGAGCCACATATTGTGTGGAAGCAGTTGTTAGCCGCGATATTGAGCGAACTTATCGGAGATGGGTTAAGGAATGAGGTTCGAGTAGCCCCTTTAAATGGTTCTTGATGCTCATTTTTCCGTTGACTCAGACCATCCGGTTAACTCACTTTCTTCTGAAGACTCTACATGTCCGAGACGAAGAAATTCAGGTCGTTCACTTACCAATCGTATTCTCCGCTCTTTGCGAAGCCCTACAGGTTGGAAAACGTTTCCATCAATGGGGCTTGATCTGACTGAAGTACATGTCAGGTTCAGATCACAGGTAATACAACAACGGGTTCCCTATCAGTGGTGTCAGACGTTCTGCGACTTCTACATGTCCTTAGAGACGAGATACCTTGTCTTCGCTCCTCCAACTTCCTGTGGATGATTCACGATCAAATGCCCGAGGCCCATTGGATTTTTCGTTGAATTTCTATCAGTTGAATATCCAATTCCCCTGCGGTCCCGTCCGGAAAGCTCTCCAGTTACCATTCGTGACGGCGTTCGAAGATACAGTCTCCTTTAGCGCCGTCTGTGCTAGCGCAATGACTACATCTGTTGACCACAGAAAGACATTCCGCGATCTTCTGGTCCAGTCGCTTTCCCTGTTGAACGAACTAGTGACCGCTCTCGCGTTGGAAAGAGAAACAACCTTGATTGTTGATTGGAATCCGTCCGACTGGCTTCACTGTCTCGTTGCGGCCTTGGAAACCGAAGTAAGCGTTGTGTTACATTTCACGTCTTCCCTTGATACACACCATTACCTATCACGAAGGATACCACATTTCTTGTTGTCGATCAGGTGACGACTTCGCTTGTCTCACTGCAAAACGTCACCGGACTACAACCGGCCTCATCAATCGATCATCCACTTGTGATATCTAAATTGCTGCGCACTGTACGTTGACGATTCTTTAGACGCACAGTGAGACACTCAGCTCACAGCAGCCTTCGGATCACTAGTTATTCGACTATCTACGCCCAAACTATTCGATGTACCATGCACGTGCAGCTACGCTTGTATGGTTAGTTGAGAAAACGTCTACTCATCGGCGGGTAGAGTCAATAATCGCCGAGACTCTTACCTCTCCCGATATCCTGGACAGAGAGGCTTCATACCATGCATTTGGAGCTTTGTGGAGATTGACAGGTAGTCCGCTCTCCCTGTCAATGTGTTGGGTACAGTCATTTGACGCATTGCATAGAGGACAGCAACCTTCCAGGTTTCTCACTGAAAGTTCCACTGATGATTATTCTTGACGCTCTGAAGAACGATGACCCCGGCCTCCGTCGAGTCGGGGAAACGTGGATGCGATGTAGCCTCAGGTCCTACCTACGGTATAGCGCACCCTTTTCCCACTCACCACTATCTGATTTGTCTTATCGTACCAGCGTACTGGACCCCATTTTATATGATCTTTTGGATCCTTCCATAAAGCGCATCCCTTTTGTTACGAAGATCAACGGAAGGGAGTTGCAAAGCTTTTCCTACGAGCGTTCATTCGACCAGGCGTATGTAAACCATCTCTTGGAGACACTACTATCTGTTGTCAAGTTCGGGGGGCAAGGGTTTGGAAAGACGGCACGCATGAATTCGGTCCGAAGGTCATACAGTTCTGAACTTGTTGAACGAATACTGTCTGGTGGGTCCCATTGCCCCCTTGCACGATAGTTTAAGGTCTAATGCGTGCCTCTAGCTGGATTCACCGATCCCGATGCCACCTATCAGGACGTCCTTTTAGAGGTACTCACCCGGTGCGTGCCTGATAGCCCGTAATGCATCAGATTGCTTCAACTCATGCCCGCTCAGTTTCCTGCAGTCGGAGTGTAAAATTAAGCGCGTTGAGGCAATGTCACCTGCGAACGTCCTATTACAGTCCACCGCCATCGACCTTTTGCAAGGCATCGTCGCGCGCGGAGAGATTGACCTTCCCTCTCTTCAGAATGTTCAGACAGCTGTTATCGGAAAACTGTACCTCTCAGTTCATACACATCGATTGGAACTCCAGAACAAGCTTCTTCATCTCCTGCACTCAGTTATCTCGGCCATGACAACCAGTCAAGATCCAAGTGCCTCACTCCCGAGCAAGGGAGTTACCGGAACCGCGACCGACACCTCAGTGGAACCTTCAGCAGTTGACACGCCAGACGACCCCCATGAACTTTCGATCCACCCCCTTCTCTTGCAAACATTAATGGATGGCATCAATTCCCCTTCAAATAGTCCCGTTTTACAGCATTGGCTAGATTTCGTTCTTATGGCTGTCCCTCAATTTCACCACGCTCTCCAATCTCTGGTTTTCCCGCTGGGTGACTGTATCTGCAAAAACCTGCGCATTCGCCTGGACGACCTTCGCAGGGCCCTCAGAGAAAGTCATGATTACCATGATTACCGGTCAAATACCACGGATTCCGAATTTATCATGCTACTCAATGCCTTAGAACGATTAGTTCTTCTCAGTCTTTCGACAACTGAGACTGGTCCCGCTGACGAGGACGATATCTCGGCAGAGAAGCTACCAGGAACAGAAACCGGAGGGCTGTTGGGGATCGTGACGAGTGTTTTCTCATCTGAGTCTGTACCTGCCAATCTAGAAGAGCAATTAACGGTTTGTTGTCATTAGAAGTCTGCGTTGATCGCTTAGTCATTGGTATCAGGTCCGTTCACCGGGGTATCGTTCTCTGCACGAAGCAGTTCGTATCCTCTACGCTGTCTGGGCTGACACCGCACCGACCAAGCTACGCACATCCACCCCAAAACACGAGATGTTGTCTCTTATCTGCGTCAAAGCGCGGACACGGTGTCGAAAAGTACTCGAGCACTTGTTCCGCCTCCAGTCCGCGGAAGTTCTTGAGTCCATCGTTGAGTGCTGGAACACTGAGAAACAGGTAAGCCCGAATATCAACCCACACGAAGCATAATGCACACGAATTATACAGGCACCGTCATCGTCGATTATCCCAGCATTCGAACTCGTTGATGCCCTTGCAACCAGTGCTCACAACGTTGTTCACATGATATGTGAAAGTATCTCATGTCGTGTCACCGGGATTTCTGACAGGAATCGAAAACAAGTCATTAATCCAAATTTGTATGTTTTTACCAAGTAATTAGATATTTTCCTCATCGAGGAACTAGATCGGATGGCGTATTATTCCGGTTCCTGGAGAGTTATCTTGGTCAACTTGAAGGACCGCTTGCCGTCCAAGTTTGGCATCGTTTCTTGCAACTAGCAAAGGACATCATAAGCAATATCAGAGACTCCCGGCCACAGGTTTTCCCGGTCCTACGGTATGCAACGTGTCGTTCATCACCTGTACAATCTCACCGTTGTCTTTCAGATGTGTTTCTACGTTGGCAGATAAGATAACGCAGACAACGGCCTTGGAAGATCGACGCATACGAAAAGACCTTCAGGTGGTTTCGACTTCGTGCTCCGCAGAGATTGGCTGACTCTTCTGGTTTAGGAAACATACGGGAAACTACTTGAAGCTACAGTGGTGTCTGTGAACCGGACTACAGAGACGAATTATTGGACTCGACGACATACCAAAGACGGCCTTGTGTCAAACGGTCGGGATTCCCCGATGCCAAGGGGTGAGTTCTTGGTCCCCTCGGTGAAGTCTATATTCTCACGATCATGGCAGTGTCTTCGGAAACTAGGCTAGATGAGAATCCCATCTCAAGGCCGACATCCCCACCCCCGGGTGTCGACCGAGTGAACCAGGCATGTGTCTTATATCCCAATCAAAGCCACATTATACTCATTCTGCTAGACCCTACACATCGTTCAATACATTGGGGATACTGCATTACCTCGTCTACGCAAGTTCCTTGTAGACAACGACCGTGTCCTAACGGCTTGCACTAACATCATGTATTACATTTTGTCGCCCGCCCTGAAGATTAAAAACCGGTATTGGGCAGCCATATCGCTATGATTTTCTCATCGAGCTGACCGTATACCAGGCCACTGGACTTTGATCCCACGATCTTACTTATTTTGCGAGAAATGACTGGGATCTCCGCGGCGATCAAAGCTTGGCGGGGTGGAATTTCTGACATTATCAATGACACTCGCTTTTTCACAAGTTCTATGGAGGCAGGGATGAATTTCCGGTCCATCATTCAGGCCTGGGTCGATACAGAGAAGAGCGTTTTCGCGGACTTTCTCGGTGAGTAGTTTATGTTGTTTGTTTGACATCCTCCGAAACCGTTGTAGGCAAAGTAACATCGGCACCCTCCACAAACATATTTACCAATCGAGAGACGGAAAATCAGCTTCGGTCCATGAACTTGCGAAGGATGTCATATATCTTGCTCTGTGGTGAGAAGAACCAATTCTTGACATCGCTTCCAACGATCCAAGAGAAACTGGTCGACGTTCTGAAGAACACGTCCGCTCCGGTTGTTCAAGCCGAGGTTTATCTTTGTGTGCGGGTTCTCATGTGTAGACTCAGCCGGCACAATTTGGATAGCTTCTGGCCTGTAATATTATCGGAAATGGTAGGCATAAACCCATTATCTGATTCTGCAGGTTGCATTGATCGTTTAATTGACAGTATCGGTTGTTGGAGCAAACAATGATCGAAGTCCCCTCGGATGGTTCGGAAGCATTGTCGCTGATTCTCTCAGTATGCAAATTCATCGACCTCCTCCTTGTCCTTCAAACAGAGGAGTTCCAAATGTAAGCCCTATTTACTTCATCCCTTCACCCACAGCTGAGCAGAGCAACCAGGCATCAATGGGTCTTCGTCACGGACACAATAGACGCAGTCTATCGACCTGATGAGATCGCTCCAGAGGCGATGCTTGATCAACTTTCAGAAATCGCTGGAGGGTTGCCGGCACCGCAAGTTAGTATCCGTTGTGAACTATCCTAGATCATCTGCGTTAACTGCTGTGTGCTCAACAGGAAAGTGCACATAATTCCTCAAATGCCGCTTTCAGTGCTCTCTCCACACCAGGGTCAAATCCCCGGATGCTCCGCCGCCCGATGCTCACGCATTTGCGCCAAATCGATTCCATCCGGGACATGGTCCCATTTTTCTCAAGCGTGAGCGTCGCAACCTACGAGAGTATTTACTCAAGTGGGGGTAATGTCGACTGGGATGAAGTCGAGCGAGGTTTGTTGAGTGATATGTTTGAACCTCGATGAACCTTGCCTGCCCAGCGTGCGCCCGCTCGTGACACCCTTACCTTGTGACAGATACCACCGATATTTAGATTTGACTCAGCACCATATTGTATCATACCATCAGGACGATAGTCTTCTTTAAATAATGTAACGAGACTTCGCTCCAAAAAGCCATAAAACAGATAAATATTGACAGAATCAATCGAGTAAGGAGACTCCGAATCGCTGAATGCAAAACGTTTCCCGAGAAACGCATGTCTAGAACTAGAAATCACCCCAGCTCCGGCGGAATTTGTACTGCATACGGTCCTGCATCAATAGAAGTTCGGTTCGCACATAAAGCTATATTACCTTGTATGGAAGATTCTTCCGCATTCTCTCGCCGGGAGTCGTCGGCGCCTTATATCCGCCTTCTCCAGAACCCCAATCGCCATGGGCTTCACTCTCAGACTTTGCTCGGCTGAAGCGAGTGGCTGGGTCCTGCTCTTCTAGTGGGGTTTTTCGTTCATATTTCTTGGGGACTTCTTGCTCATCGACTTTTACTCCTCCGTCTTGGGGTTGCTGGCCGTCGGATGCGGGAGGGGGTTCATTGTGCTGGGCAAGTGCTTCCTCTACGGAGATACCCTGAAAGACTGCTTCTCGTTCGGCTTCTTCACGCTCGATGATCTCATGATGAGCGAAATGTTCAAAATCTTCTGCGTGAATATAGGCCGATGCTTCCTGGGTTTCCGGCGTGCTGTGGTATTGCTCTAAATAGTTGGATTATTAAGCTGTGAGATATTTGACAGGTGACGCGATCATTCATATGGGACGTGCCTTCGTGATGGAGGAAAAACTCTGTCGTTGGAACAATTATAAGGAAAGAGTAAGTAGTAGTAGGGAAGCTGGGTACGCACCGCTCTCCACATCGTAGTGGTGGCCTTCGGCACCAAGGTTCTCAAAACTGGGTAACGCATCTAGGCCTGCAGCCTCGAACTCCTCCAGGGCGATTTTACCGTCCTTGTCCTTGTCGAGGGCTTCAAAAACGGTATCGACAATTAGCTTGGCCTTCTGCTGGTGCTCTTCGTCGTCCTTCGCGCGGCACATCGATTAGCGAGCGGGCACAGGGCGCGACCTTCGTAACTGTTACCTTTGATTTCTTCTGTGAGTATACGTGATGTACACCGTATATCGCCTCGACTTCCTCCGCGTCCCATACGCCGTCACTAGTGAAAATTTCAACGCGGATGAAAAAAAAGGGCGTGCTCGATGGGGAACGCACCTATTAAGATCGTGTAAGTGGAAGAAGCTTGGGAGGTCAAAGGACTCTCTGTCGCAACGCGTCAGAATCTAGACGAGCGTGATAGCATGTGTTTGCGTACATATGATGCTCCGTTGCCATCTAGCAGTGATACTTATTAAACCGGGAAAGGCGGGTGAAATGCATACGTACGTGTCGCTGAGCATACTGAGCTGCATCAGTAGAGTCAGGCTCATGTGAATGGCCCCCATGGGCCTGCGTCAATGTCGCATAAAAGAGGAGTGCGCAAGAGAAAGATTTGAAGTTCATGGCCGGAAGCCAGGAAGACGAGAAAAGGCGGAACGGAAAGAGGTCGGCCGCAATAAGTTAACTGAATTTGGGTTGACGACGCGCCGACAACAAAATAAAATTTCCACATTAGATAACTGTTAACTGTTAACATGGACGCAAGTAAATCCTGCGGGGGCTCGCTAATCAGGTGGGCACATGGATGCATGGCTTAGGTTGTTATCCATGTTTCACATCTCTTAGCCTCTCCTCATTTTCATGAGAAATGTCATTTTACTTTCTCCTACATACGAGCCCGGGCCCGGTCGATAACTTTTTTTTTTTTTTTTTTTTGGAAAGCGTTATATTCTTAGATACATGCGGGACGTAGTCTAAGAATAACTACCAGTTAGCAGGAGACGGGAAGGCGTCAGCTCTAGACAGGTACGCTGTAGCCGGCCACAGGGGACCGGGTGAGGGAAAATGCTATTGTGCACGCCCCGGTTAGGGACAGTGTGGGACTCAGATCCTGCTGCCTTCGAGGGCAAGGAGCTAGGTTCTTCTACCCACTAAAACCTCACGATTATGGACCCAGTTATGGGATATACATATGTCTGCTAATTGCTTGGGGGAAGGTTCCTATGTCGGATTGTTTGTCTCACTTAGTTTGGTTTACATTATGTGTGTTTTCATTTCAGTTTTCGTTATGGTGATGTTAGTTTATTTATTTTCTTAGCCATCCTCGCCCTAACGATTTGGCAGGCCAGCTGACTGGCCTGTTTCCTTATGGGGGGCAAGGAGAGTTTGCTGCGTGCACGGTTGAGAGGATGAATGACGATGTCTCAATTATTTTGGATCCGGGTTTGTCAGCATGGAGTTTGAACCCTGTAGGTCGGAGTTTGAACATGTGCCACTGTGTGTTCTGTTCGCGTTGAGGACAATTAATATTGGACAAAAGGTGGTGGTTCGGACTCAGAGGGATTTCAACTCAGTTCCCTTTCATGCTTGCGTGGTTTTTGTTTGGCAGTGGCACATCATGGTCGTGCTGTAGAGCCTGGGTTGGTGTCGAGCTCAGTGTTGGGTCCAGCACTGGCTGAAGTCGTGTAACAGCATTGGTACTGTTGGATGTTGTAGCGGCACCGCTGCGGCTTGTGGTATTGGGATGGTGTTAGGTTGTGTCTTACAGTCAGCTGTGGTGGGCTGGTGGGGTACACGTTTGATGATTGTTATCATCAGAGTTCGATAGAACATGTTTAGGGGGGGGCCTGTGGTTAACGTAGGCGGGGTGACAGAGGCACTGGCATTGCACAGGCCTCCTGTTGTCACGTCCCCGTCTATCCTTGCCCACGGATCCATGCCGTGGGAATCTCGCACCATGATGGTGGTTGCGGTTCAAGGAGCCCCCGCCCGGTCGATAACTGTAACTTAGTTGCGCGTTGAGAGAAGTGCGTGGGAAGGCATTACGTGACTGGAAGGGGAGAGGGGAGAGCTAGGACGCTCCTGGCAGTAACAATTACCGTGAGAATGCTGTAAAATAGATTGTTCTCATTGGCTGTGAAAACGGCCGTAACCCCCGAACTAGTGCTATATGAGCCTATATCATGATCTCTATGTGTAATGAATGGTCTCTCCTGGCTGATTACATCCGCAGATCGATGTTAAAACCGATGATGTGTTGGAACAAATTTCAACTGGCCAATATCGGCCAACTCCCAATAATCAAGTGTTGGGACCAAGTTCTCTAATTTCCGAAATATGGCCCGAGTCACCTCCTCATGGATGTATCCATATCTTCGTCAGCTTTCCGGGTGAGTGCTTCATGCATCTCTTTTCCCTAACTTGGGATATCTGACGAACGTCTCTCGCTGCCTTGCTGACGATATCTTCGTCTTTCATGTGACCTATCATGCGTTTTTGCTTTAGATCCCATTGGATCCCCATTGCGCCTTACACATCTTGCGATGACACGTGACCTTCGGTCTGCGATCACTATAAAGGCGACTGCTCAAGGAGACTTTGGCCAGGGGGGTGTCTCCAGCTTAATGAAATCGCTGAAGCGTATCCTGAACCGGAGTTCATTACGGAATTCAGAAACAAACTGGGGCAGCGGCGTTGGATTGAGTCTGGTTCAGTATGCTTTTTTAAATCATATACCGCCTCTAGTTATTGAAAATTGTCACAGAACCCTGCCGTTCACGTTCTCAAGGAGGAACTTCACAAGTTTGACACCTACTTTGAAGATGCACCCACAGTTGACGAGCAAAAAGACCGCATCGCCAACAAACCTATATTATTGCATCTTACAAATGCGTTTGTAGACAAGGATTGGAAGAGAGGCGGCCACCTCAAAAGAGATAATGTACACTGGATCTTTGACAAGTTGGGGGGGCACTTCCTTTCGTTTCTCGGTTCAGAAGACGCATTGTGGGTGTTGCTATTGTTCTATTATTTGCCCTGAAGTTCCTTTTTTTTTTTTGGCAGCCGTCTAAAATGGCCCCTAACGCTTATTGTCTCTGTCGAATCTGAGCAGAAGGAATACTGCTACACCCCAAGAAGCGATTTTCATGTTTCCATTGAGCAATCTATGTTTCTTCTGGTTGAAGTACAATCAGACAAAAATAAAAGCGACCGATATCGGATGCTTCTTCAGGCTGCATGTGCGGCGCGACTTGGGCGGCATCTTTATAATGATCTGTTCATTGTTGTGGCATTGTACATCCAGAACTCTAGTAGGGTGACGCGTTACTTTGTTTTTCAACCTGATGGCGCCAATCGTAGGGTATGCACATTTGAATCCAAACAATCCTGCGTTTTCTCACTACTTTAAGGTTTCCTATGTCGAGGACATCCAAAACTGGATGCAACCGTCCCACTTGTTTATTGCCTTATTCCAACTGTACAACCTGGCATCGGTGATAAAACGTGACAGACCTCAGCATCCAGGCATGAGAGATTGCATCAGGTCGCTCAACCAGGAGCTCGAGGCGAAACTCAAGGACGCATATACGTCGAAAAGGATGCATGAAACTAGTCACACAAGCGATCACACCACTGACAATTCACACAAGCGATGACGAACAAGTCCTGGGGCCCGGAGCCGAGCCTCGCAGTGTGGCGAGTAGATGGGTGGTGTCCAGTTCCTCTCTTGATCCGCTCGTCTCTTCATCTTGGACATTGTATATACATTCCGAGTTGCACGTGACTCGTAGCTAGGCCGCGCGTCGTCTTTGTCTTTGATCACCTGTCTTGTCTTTGCATTTGTTGCAAGCCAGTCTCCTTTTTCATGTATTTAAGCCAGGGTCCGAGCGCCGTAGCAGAGGAGAATTCCAGTCGAGAAAAGTCGCGTTTTCCCCCTTGTTTTGTGTGTGCCAGCCATCTCCGGACGCTTTTCCTTTCTTTCCTCTTCACGCCCAGCCAAAACTCTGGAGAATCAGAGAGAATGATAACAAATTGTGTAGATAGATAATTGCGAGCGCAGCGAGCAACCATTGCTATAAGGGTGGGCAACTACAGGAAGAGCGAGAAGTGCACGC
The DNA here is from genome assembly GCA_022496225.1 of Russula aff. rugulosa BPL654. NCBI lineage: Eukaryota > Fungi > Basidiomycota > Agaricomycetes > Russulales > Russulaceae > Russula > Russula aff. rugulosa BPL654. The sequence goes on along the minus strand of WTXE01000371.1, from coordinate 8,432 downwards.
TCATCTGGACGCTGAAGGTCAGCGTAGTTTGGGTCAATTTTCAATCTTGTAGAGCAGGGCATCATGCACTACATGGCGTCGACAAAGGTAAGACGGTCGGCCATGACTCCCAGTCAACTATCGATATATTGGGAGAAATTACGTGAAATTATTTCCATTATCTTCCACTGTATTCCTTTGTAAAATCACAACAACCTGATCAAATTGAACATCGATCACCACTTTCCATGCTTCGTTCGCAATAAAGTCCTGGTTCAACACACACAAATTTCGCTAAGTCGGACTGGAGTGCCTGCCCTTAATCTTCCCGTGTTGATTCCATTTTTCTCAAGACGAAAACGACTGCGTGTCCTATTCCCCGACCTCACCACCTCGCTCCAGCTTGTCTCAGCGGCCCTCGCTCTCTCAAACAACACTTACTGACACCAAGCCAAGCCCCAACCCTCCCACCGCTCACATATCCCTAGATCCTACACTGGTCTGAGCGGCGTGGTCACACAACTGTCCCACACGCTAACCTCTCCGCTCCCGTATGCACTTCGGGCCACTTCCCCTTGGGCGAACGTCCAGTTACTGAACACAGCCACCACTTCTACAGCTCTACAGCCGCTCGCCTGTACTACTAGAAACCGTGCCACTGGATACCCCCATTCCGAGCCTGTCCCAGTACTGCCAGAGGTTGCGTCCAGCGCTCCAATTTCTCACACCATGTGGACTGTAGGAGCTACTGTATTCCCGCCGAGGCTGTTGCGCCAGCTTCCCCTGTATCCCAATTCGACGCACTCGCGGCGCTCACGCCCCTCCAATGTGGTGACCTTGCAGCGCCGCCGGCTTGTCCTCGTGGATGCTTGAGCTCATCAATTTCTTGACAGATTCTCGCCTATTGCACCGAGTTCCCATTTCCCCACCAACCACAGTTTGATCTAATATCATCAACGTCCTCAGTGACAATGCCGTCGCATGTATGCGCTGCTCTGGATTGTAGCTCGGACTGGATATGGGTACGTATGTTGTCGTTTCCATATAGCATACTTTGGTTCTTAACCTACCTGGTTTCTCTCCCTCAGTCATTCAATTCTCTTGGGCAAAATCCGTGTACAGTTGCAGCGTACATGTTCTCGACATGCCATGCGGGCTGTAAGTTGTTGCTCGTTTGTTTTGTCCTATGTTGGAGCCGACCGTGATCCTTATCACTCCCTTATCTTATCTTATCTTTTCCAGCACTCACTGTCCAACCGCTTCAGTCGGGATACCACCATTCTGGCCCACCATCAACTCAGGGCGGCGACTTGTGCCTGTGCAACACCATCGCATATTCACTCTTAAGTGCATGTGACGGAAGCCAGGGATCACAATGGATTGGGTACGATTCACGTCATTCTCTTTTCAATTGCTAGGGCTTATGCATCTGCCATTAGCTAGTCGGACTATTCGAACAATTGCACGACGATATTGCCTCTTAGCATGTGAGTTCCCTGTGCTGGAGGAAAATCCAATACGTTCTACATTGACGCTGTCCGCAGATGCCCCAACCCTATCCCTGATGGAACAAGTCTCCAACGATGGGCCATCCTTGACGTCACAGTTCGTTGCTAAAGCTCTCTTGTCTGCTAACACTCACAACACATCCCAGGCTGAGAACAATTGGAACCCCAACACTTCACAGGCCGTTGGTGGTAGGAATTTCTCTCCTCATTTCCCCCATCGCCCCCGTTCCCCGGATTGCGGCCTCACGCCTGTCTTACCTTTTATAGACAGCCCTGAGCTAGTTCCTGGCACGCTACTTAGCCCGTCAGGGGGCTCCGTCTCTGCCTCGTCGAGACCAGTTTACGTGTCTCCAAGGGAAAGAAGTAAGTGAAATTAACCAACTTAGCCTTAGGTTGTACTAACATTTGGTGAAGTGACCGCGTCCCATTCCCCAATTCCAAACTCACACGCATGCTGCAAACCTTCACTTTCGGGCGATGCGTGCATCTCAGTAATTTGCACACTCAATCTGGACATCAATATCAATGCTGTTGCTGAATTGACGAGCACGCTGCTGTTCGTGCAGCGATGGAATCTAGTAAAGCGGGAAAGTGTCTTGTAAAGTACGAAAACGGAATGGAATGAGAGCTTGGATTTCATATCAATTGATAGCCATTAAGAGACATTAAAATGTTTTGTAAAGCATTGTAATGGACTGTAATGTCATATTAATACAGTATGACAGGCATTTTCTATTATGTGCCATTGTGTGCTATTTAATGTGTGATAATAGCTCACAATTTATCCCAATATATCGATAGTTGACTGGGCATGACTTCCGGAGACGGGTGACACACTGAAACGAGGCATATCTTCCGTGGGAAGGCAATTTATTTGGTATACACATATAGTGCACAAGACATCGACACGCAAAGTTAACGAGCGAGGAAGTCGCTGAGAGAGTCTCAATTGCAAGAAAGGATGAATCGGGTGAAGAGAAGGAGAAAGCGTTAGCGGGGTGAAGGAACGGGTTTACGCTTTGGATGTGTTTGCGCGAGTGGCAGGATAGGGGCCCGAGCGAGAGGACACTGTTACAGTATTGTCACAGCACCCAACAAAATAAAATTTCCACATTAGATAACTGTTATCACACGGTTATCAACCAAAAATTTAGAGCGTTTCAATTTATTCCTTCGTCATGAGAGCTGCTAACAAAACTTCATACACAAGCAGTGCTTGTTCTGGCCGCTCTACCATTCCCGGTCGCTGCTCACGCAACGAGTCATTTCTTGAGCAATTTCATCCCAACTGATCAACTCGGGAAGCGGGCCCAGTGGGCTTTGCGGCAGCGGCGGCGGGCGGGGTGAGACTCGCTCAACAGGCTGCGAGGAGGGCGGATACAAGAGGCCGTTGCTACGCAAGAGCGAGCAAAGCGCGATGAAAGCCCCGCTGCGTCCAATCCCCGCCGAGCAATGTACCATGATGGGTGGCTCCGCATCCGCTGTTCCCTCCAGACCGCGCACGTCCTTATTGGTGCGATCGACGAGCCTGATGAAATTCAAGAGACCCGCTCGATCGTCTGGTTCTGGTATGCCATGGTCGGGCCAGGCACCGTATAACAGATGGCGGAATATCACGGCTTCTCCTTCTCTTGAAACCCCATCCACGATCGGCGTCACAGAAACCGTACTTATTACGCATTGCGCGCTTTCTACCACCTCGTTCTTGACTAGTGTGACTCTGAGAGGAGGCAGCTCGGTTTTCCCTTGGGAAGGGTGGTAGATGACCGTGGATTCGCCGATGTGGTTGGGGAAATAAGGGTGAGCCTTTTGCCTCCCAGATTCAACGTTACGCGCCAGCTGCACGACTGTGCGTACGCCCGTAAAGCCCAGAGTGGGCTCCTCGGGGGGGCCGAAGGGTCCGTGAATTCCGGCGACGAGGCTGAGAAACTCGTGGGCAGTGTTAGGTAGCGGCGCCTGTGTGGAGATGGTCCAGCGTCCTCCGGCGAGCTCCCGCACCCAATTGCCATTGAAATAGCGACCGCCTACGTCCACACGGCTATGATCATAAGGCAGGATGTCGGAATATCGATTATAGGATCGATTTTCTGGGGAGCAACCAAGAGCAACAGAGTAATGATCTGTGGCATTTACCCTAGGATGCCCGCCAGAGGGAAGTTGGGTAGTTGGGGCCGGCTGTGAATGATTGTAACGTGAAGAAGCAGCTGATAACAACTTTACTCGGACGCGAGAGCGCTCTCGGTCAGTGAGTATTCGCCAGGCGTTGTTGATATGGTCTTCGTTGTATGCATTTCGGAGCCATAATGGTGCTCGGGTTTGGGACATGATGGTCGTGATGGTCGTGATGCGATAAGAGACCAATCAATGTTAACTCGTCTGATCACCACAGACACCCGAATAAAGTACCTCCTCATCTCCAATCCGTTGCTGTTCGATCTCCCTTATCGCCCCGCTTTCCTCTAGAGTCAGCTCTACGTTGGATAATTCCCTCGGCAAATCGTGCCTTGTCGATGGCAATCCGGAGACTTGCTGGACCTCCCAACAGGTTCGTATTACCGTGACATCACATCTCTGCCACCTCACCCAAAACATCATCACGCAGGGTCTTCCGCAATACATCCAACTAGTCTTTCCATCTCCTGTTATTCCGGGACGTATTTCGTTAACGTTCCAAGGAGGATTCGTCGGCACTGCCTGCATTGTGAACACCCGATCTCAAGATGCCACCACCTGGCAAGAACTCACACGGATCTACCCCGAGGATGTGAATCGTGCACAGGTGTTTGATCTCACCCTAGGAGAGCCAGTGAAAACTATCAAGCTGATTTTCGAAGAGAGTTCGGACTTTTTCGGGCGAATAACGGTATACAAACCTGATGATCGAGGGGCAAATATCGAGCGACGAGTTGGAAGGCACGAGAAACTGAGGGATGGATCACAATGGGCCCACCAGCAAAGCAATTAGATTTCGTCCGTTCCTAGTCCTTACATAGCCGTGTTTATGGGAATGCGCACGAGTCATAATGGACACCATTAACTAAAAACAGTAAACAGACGACATATATAAACGACCTCAGAACATCTGGAACGCCTTCCAAGACGGAGATATAGCACCCTTCTCATCCACATCTATCCAGCGAGCGTGCTCCTGGTTCACTTCACCAAGATAGTCATCCCTGAACCCGTATCCAAAGGCTCGGTCCCAGTCTAGCGCGACGGCAGCCATCCTACAAACATTGGAACTGGAAGGGTGTTTCAAAAACCATGACAGAGGCAAAAAAAGACTCAGAAAAGCAGGCGTACTTGGTTCCACAGACCACTGCACCAGGCTTTAGGTCATCATGCCAGGCCCACAGGCCAGAAAGCAGTGCAAAATCAACGATCATACCCTTTGTTAGTTGCACCCTGTCCGCTTCAGGCAATTCGGCAAATTTGTCCTGAAAGTAGGGGGCAGGGCTCGCAATATTTTGAAGGTCGGGGTTCTGACTCCTCGAGAGAGAAAATATCATCGAACCTGGCTCGAGTTGCGACTGGAGTTCCTCGAAAACATCAGGATCATCGGATGCCAAATAAACGGCTGGCGGTGCGGTGTTTCCTTCAGAACGAAAAAGCCTGTTCCACGCAGCATTTCCAGCGATGGAGTATTCTTCAATCGGAACATGCTTGTCGTGATATTTCCAGGAAGATCCCAGACCGTCGCCGCGGCGAACGTAGATGCTCTGATATTGATCAGTTCGGGAGTCATCGGAGTCCAGGCCGAGGAACGATGCCAGTTCTATTCTGGCAGAGCGGATGAGTGCTGCTGTTGCCGCATTGGGCCGGACTGTCTCAGTCAAAGATTCTCGTGATCGGTTGTAAATGCCGCGGACGCGATTTAATTCATGGCCATACCTAAGTCACGTCACATCAGTTGGGAGGCTAGTGTTATGCATGCGCCTGCTTACGGATCCTCGAATTCATCTTGGAAAGCATGCCCAAAATGATATTTTGCAGTCCGCGAGTTAATGACCTAGACAGGGACGATCATTGTTAATTGTTTAAGTATATCAGGCAAGCCAGCCTACCCAGTGTCTGGTTCAAATAAGCACGTTGTCATCGCCATGAGACTATCTCTCACCTGGCATTCCTCGGACACGCAACTAGTTCTAATATCCGAGGTTCGACGGTCGACAATTGTTTTATAGATTATAGATGATATCTTACCCTCTGGAGGTGGTGCGCGGCATCCTGGATCAGGTCCTGGTTGGCGTGCGCGAACATCCTGGAAGTGGTCTGCCCATCTTAATTAACTTCAATCGCTGCTTGTCGCGCTCTAAACAAGTTACGAACTTGCCGCGGTTCCAATACGTGTCGTCGACAAAGAAGGTTTTGTTTGTCTGTGGTTAAGAGTGATTGAGCGTCAACATCGATGATGGAGTCAACCACGCAAGGCAATTCACCTCTCGTGCAAGCCCAGCAGCCTGGGCCATAAGAGCCAGGTCTGCTAGCAGGCCAACATGGCCATCTAGCATGTAAGTGATCGTCTTGTGGCATATTTGGGTTGGTAAGCCCTCCGGAGCAGGATATTTTCCTGGATCGACTTTATCGTGGTGGACAACATCTTCCTCACCTGACCAGAACCTCATCGGCGGCATGAATTCGCCCACGAGTTTGTGGCATTCATACTTGTATTCTAATGGGTCCAAAGGAAAGTGAGTATAGTTCTCGTATGAGATGATATTTTCGGGGTGCAATAGTGTGTTATCATCTTGTTGTGGTGTCGGAATCGGAATAGGAGATGGAGAAGACCCGGCTATACCGGAAACTGAACGGAGGTAATCAGGATTTTTATATGACAGGATAATCGTCAAGAACAGGACCAGTGCCAGTGCGGACCCGAAAACGAGACCACAGCGAGAGACGAGCCACTGCATGACGACAAGAGGACCTCGACTCTTCTTTTGCACATCCGGATCATCGTCGCCTCTAGCTCGATAGCCCGATGATGGGAAGCCTGGGCTCGAAGAGGAAGCGAGGAGGGGTTCTTGCTGTTGTTGGGCATATTCGCGGTAGTCGCTGTCACCATATTGTTCCAACTCAATTTCAGTGAAGGCTTCTTCTGCACGTCCAGAACGAGAATGGGGTGTCCTGGGCGTGAGTGGTTCGTGTTGTATGCGGGCAGATGTATTGGGGGCGTTGGAGAGGGGTGGTGGTGGTGGCATGTGAAGTGATTTGGTATCGAGGCCCGTTGCTTTCTCTCCGCTACCGCTACAGTCAAATCAAAGAATGACACGAGCCACCCGTGTCGCCATATGGCTGGCCATATTCTTAGCCGCATATTTCCTTGCACTCTTCGCGTTCATCCCCGTCCCATTCTTCTCAAAAGAGCATGCTGAAGATGTATTACCAGTGGTCCGTCCCCTTGTCCGTTGACGCCCGTCCTGCACGCTGAAATCACGTCTAGTTACCATGGTGGCTGCTCATCTCCTTCGGCTCATACTCACTCTGGTCACTTGGACATGGCCTCTACACATTCCGAGAATGCACGGACGCGTATACGGAGTTGTTGAGCGTAAGTCTCGAGCTTCCTATCACTGAGACATGCTTCAATATTATATTAGGAAGTATCTCAGGCAAAGTCAGAGTTACGGGTCAAAGGGGTCTCTGTAGACTAGGTGGTGGATATATATACAGCTCTGGAATACTGGAATACATGTCGGTCTAGACAAGTCGGATGCAAAAGACGAGGCCCAGATTGGGAAAGCTAATGAATGCCTAAGGACGCGCGCTGGTTCATCATGTACTGGTAAGAACAATATGATCGTATGATAGGTTTAGACGCACCAGCTGTATGACGCTCGCGCGTTCTGTTGGGGGTAGCATAGCGATCTCCTCCGGTCTCATGTTGATCAGTTTCAAAACAACTTCCTATTCACAGTGTTCGGTGTTATTATCACACACACCCAAACTGTTACTCACCCGTTGGTTTTCCGGTATGGCGGCTAGCGCTGCTGGAATGTTTTGGTTCGTAGCTTGCGGGGCTGGGGGCGCATTGTAATGACCCATTGACACCGACGTTGCCCTGGTCCTGAAGCATAGGATGATGGATATCCGGGTGACCTGCACGAGGTACAGGTGCACTCATGCCGTACGCTCCAGGTGGGGCGTAGGGAACTGTGGAGTTCCAGTACGCGAACTCTGAGCCAGTAGATGAGGAGGGACTGCTGTGGGGATGGCGCTTGCATCCCATTTGCCGAGGGGCGAACGATGCTAGGGTTTGCTGAATATAAAGAAGAATTAGAAACAGGTTTGAGAACGGGCGTGAACGAGACCTGAAATATTGGGATATCGATATCCCTATCTTGACCATGAGGGCGACCAGAGCATATGCAATCTGAGGTTGAGCATTGAGGATTCCTTTTGCCTGGTCTGGGGTTGTTCTCTGCGACCGTTAAGCTATGGTTTTTAGTCAGGAGGAGTAGTGTATTACTTGCCTTGAGTTCTAGAAGGAGCTCTATCAGTTGGTCCTCGGGTAATTGAATTGTCGACGACATAGAGTGAGTGAGAGCACGTGGCCCGCTACTGTAACTGAAAGTGATCCCTCGTCTTGCATTTTGTTCCTCATACCCAGTCATGTCAAATCAAGAGGCCGCCTGTTATTCCGTCGTGTATGAAGATAGCTCAGAGGCCCCCTCAACACAAGACCTTCGCAATGCACTCCAGAAAGGCTCAGACGAGGCCAAAATCGACTCATTACGCAAAATCATAGTCCTCACTATCAATGGCAACGCCCAGGTATGCCAAAATGCTCGTACCTTGAATCATAGTATCTGAGGTGGCTACGCGACACCCTATCAGCCCCAGCTGCTCATGCCTATCATCCAATATTGTATGCCGTCGCGCAACAAACAGCTGAAGAAGTTGTTGCATTTCTACTGGGAAGTCTGTCCAAAGTACGACGACAAC
>WTXE01000370.1:0-22801 GCA_022496225.1 Russula aff. rugulosa BPL654 | reverse complement strand
TGCTCCCAGCGCTGAGGTCTTTGTGTACTTTGCTCTGTGGTGCTTTACACGCCCAATGAAAAAATACAGTAAGAGCAGGAAGGAGAATCCGTCTATACCACCGCGTGGTTGCGCGCCTCCAACACGATGTGCTCAAACTCATGCGCTGCGGGACTAGGCCTGGATAATTTGAGGCAGTCAGAGCTAGAGCTTCCGGGCTCTCCCGCTTCTTAGCACATTTTATCATAGGCATAGGCTTCGGATATCAGACCGTGCCGACAGTTAGTTGTCACAGGGGTAAAGTCTCTCTCGCCTCGGTCTTTGCCCAACCACCGCGACCTGTGTCGTTCCTTGCAGTCAGCACATTGCTCAAGAGAGATCGCACAGCGCGAAGAATTGAACAGTCGACCACCGGAGCCCAGTTCTTAGGGTATTTCTCTATTAATTTCTTGAGCAGAAGGCCGTCTTGATAAGCCATCGTGCTTCAGTTGCTGCACGCGCGCAGATTCTCGGGGCACGCCTGTTGGAAGAACGGTGAGCGCGTGCGGGAAAATGAGCGGGGGCTATATTGCGGGTTGGGTGTGGGCAAACGCGCGAGGGTGCCCGGGTGTAAATACATGCACTATATACTGAAAAATGTGTCTATGGCAGCCGAATGGAAGATATTATGGGGGCACTAAAGGGTGACATTAAAAATGTAGGCTAAGGGGATTAGGGCGCTGGAACGCGTGAACCGAGCCGCGCGAGCCCGATTTCAACAGCGCCATCGTTAGGTTTATGGATATGAAGATCGTCGAAATCAGGAAGGGTGGTCTATCTGAGCGAGGGTCTGGGTGTGCTGAGCAAGGGTTTGGGCGATTCCAGCGACATTTTCATGTTTCTGGAATCAGCCAAACCCTCGCTCAGAATACCCAAACCCTCTTACTATAGTAGCCCAGTCCGCATCGGCTAACGCATCTTGTCTGCCTCATCCGACCAGACGTCTGCAGTAACTTAACTGCCAATAAGACGAAAGGAGCAGCAGTGTGAGGAGTGCGTCGGGGCTACGCATGGAACGGAACGGACTCTTGGCGGCGCCTGGGGGCGAGTCAAGTAGAGGGCCATAATGTGACTGGGAGCTGTGCTACGAATGAGGTGTGCTGATGAGGTGGCTGGGTGCAGGGGCCGGCGCGGAGCGCCGTGGGCGAAACCTGTGGGTCCAGCCGGAGAGGTGAGCTGCGCGGGCGGGTAGGGCTCTCGCGCTCGTTGCAGCGATCCGTGAACTGGTGGTCACAACAGACCCGCTGGTTGTGAAAATGCTGCTGCGAGATGGTGGTAATTCTTCGTTTGTAAAGAATTAGCGACAGTGTATTAGCTGAAGGGAGTGGTGGGAGGGTGTAATTACAGAGGGATATCTGAGTATGTATGAAGAGCTGCTGCTGGGCGGCGGAAGTGGGATACAGTGAAAGGACGGATAACACGCGACGCGCTCCTTCCGGCCACGACGTTACCGGAGCGCCTGCCATCACGTGACATTGTTGATTTCTATTCCTTTCTTTGTCGTTGTCGTTGTCCTCATCGCCTCGCGCTCGACACAACACGTCCTCCGCGACACAAGACGAATACGAACTACGCGTCCCAATCACACTCCTTTTCGCTCTCACTGCCTTCCTCCCATTTCATTTTCCCTTTATTTTACATCTCTGTTCTCGCATTCTCGAACAACGCTTACCGATACTTAGCCACTGCCACGCGGCATCCGTATGTTCTCTCATTCACCCTCATTTATCCTTCCCTTTATACGCTTATACACTCTATTCAATCCCCATCACCGTACCTCCGCGATCCCCTCTACGATACACGATACAGATCTTATAGGTAACGCGCATGTATTTAAGTCCGCCCTCCTACTTGTCGGGGAGCGCTTCGACTCTAATCAGTTCTAATCAAGTTCTCCCCTCTTTTCCGTCTTACTCCGTGCTCTCTATTATCGGTGATCCTTCTGTGGAACTGCTGTCCACACGATCTCAGCCGATCCCTCTCCCACGTCTGTCTTTCTCTGATTGGTTTCTTTCCCCGCTCGTTTTCCCATCCCTGTTCTCTCTTCCCTTATGTGGACGACTCTTCCACACTCACAGCACCCACCTTATCTACAGCAGCATAGATAATACATCCGCATGCTGCACAAAGTCATCGACGAGGCGGACGAGGCGGACGTTATCCTCATCGTGCTCGATACGCGTGACCCACCTGGTGCCGTAGCAGACTGGTCTGGTAGAGGATGAGGTGCGCAGGCGCGTAGCGGAGGGCAAGAAACTCGGTTTTATTTTTGGTGCTCAACAAAATTGGTGCGTGAGCCGCATTAATATTCTTTCTCCTTTTCATCTGGATATCGTCGACCGTGTTATTGGTACAGTAATCTGGACCTTGATGCCGTTGTCCCCCGAGAACGCCCAGACGTGGTTCGAAAACCTCCATCACACACTGGCAACGCCGACGCTCCCATTCTGCTCTGCTGGTCCGCATCACAGTGACCGTACGAACCTGGCATCTGGCACAGCCCTAGCGTTGCTCAGTCCTCCGCCTCCTCAAGTCGTACAAACCAAGCGTGGTGCAGAGCGTCACCGAGCAGTCGGATCAACACGCTCAAACGGGCCAAGGTGCTTCGTCGTGTTTCGCTTGACTGAAATGTTTTTCCCCATTTCTGATGATGCGTGCATCGTCGTGGTGAAGGTGTGTTAGTGTGCTGTTGGGGCGCAGCCGAGACACAGGAAGGAGTTGCAAGTCAGTTCAACTCGAGCGCGGCCTGCGGATCGTCGAGTCACCATGTGTCATCTGAAAACAAGTCTTACTAAGACGATGACAGCATCCAAGGCCAGAAGGAGTCGTCAGTGCTCCTGCGCAACGTAGTCAAACCCGAATAACATCCACGAGCATCTACTCGCCACTTCGTGACCACATGGCATACGTTGATTACGACAAACCCTTTGGTTTCGACGACCTTCATATCCATAAACCTAACGATGCCGCGTTCGATGGCGCATCTCACGACATACATCCATCCATCGCCACCCGCTGACTTGCTGCTGATCTTTCAAACACGACAGTGACGATCCTCATAGACGCAGCGACCCAACTACGTCTAGCAAGTTGACGGATATGGGCTCTTTCATGTTCTAAACGATCCCATGCGTCGGGAGGATATCCACTGGGTGAGCTTTGATGATCCCCCTATAATACCGGGCTCAAATTTGATGCCTCGTTTATGACTTTTGACTCCCTCCTAGGCTTTTTTGACGGCGGTGAACCAAGCCCACTCATCCCGGATGACGATGTTATGTGTTTCCTAGCACGCCCCGAGATCCAACGCGGCGTGCGGCGACTGACGCACTATAGGCTTATCAAGACAAGACGACCTTCCGGCGCAAGCAATGAAGCTCGTCATGTAACTCGAAGTGTAGCATACCCCTTTCAGGCGAGGATCCTCAACGAGCTGCGCTGCGCATGCGCAAAGATCATGGGATGAAAGCAGTCTGTATGTGGGACAACTGCAGGTCTTCCTTGTGAGATCCATTAAATGAGCATGGTGTTGCCCCTCATCGACAGACCGTCGTTCATGAGAAACTACACTTATTTAATGGATCACAAGGAAGACCCGCAGTTGGCCTGCACACAGACCGCCTTGCTAATTCAATGAACAAAGCTTGCGAATGCGAAATCGGAGCTGGAAGAATGTAGATTTAATAAATAACGCAAATGCAAGGAATTACAGGATGTAAATGTAAGTTACTATAGTAAAGGTATGGGTTTTGTGTAAAGAATGGTTTGATTTAGGTGGTTAGGTCTCGTGAAGCTCAGCGCACGGCATCCCGTAATGGCTCGCGTTACTCACCATTAAACTGTGAGGAGGACGGTGCTGGTAGAATATCTCCGCTTGCTCTCTTCCGCACCGTGATTGCTCTCCTGAGAGCTGACCGGTTCCTGGCTTTCGCTGAGCCACTGCTCACCCTGCACAAACATATCCCGGTCCGGGAACACCTCGACGATATCACACAAGAAGCCATCCGTCGACAGCGTGTACCGCCGCCAGAGACGCGCTTTCCTGCTTCGAATTTACTGCCACACTCGAGGAGCGCGAATTTCGGAGGCGTCTGCATTTTGCGGAACATCTGTCCGATCGCAACTTCTCGTCCAGGAACAGTCGTTCCACCTCCGGCGTCGTGATCGTGACTGTGCTCGTCGCGATGCATGCGTCTTGCCGTTGCATATGAGGTGGACTTCGCGGCCCTGAGTTATGGGTTCCTCGGGCGATGCTGTGTGCGTGCGGGGCGATGTGAGCGTAGATGGTCTTGATGTTAATGCTGTTTGAAAAGAAGGCGCTAGAAAGAGATCGTTTGAGGATTTGAAGACAGATAAGGGGAGAGAAAGGCCCAACCTGAGAAGGCGTTGGAGATCGCCATGGGCTGACAGCATGATGCGTTCAAGACCGCTCAGATCAGCGGCCAGGAGAACTGTAGACGAAGTTATTAGATACTCCTGAAGGATGTACTGTATGACGAGAAGGTACCTCGACACTGGTTGTGTTAGCCTTGAAGGTATCATGATGGCCATGTCGGTTTGGTAAGATAAGAGAGAATGGGTAAGTATGAGGTGAAGGTGGTGCGGGATTGCCAAGGAGTTGATTGTGAGGAACTCTGAGCCGGCCTTCCTGGCTTAATATACTACTGTAGTCCCGACCCTTCTCTAATACGAAACAAATTCTGTTGGCCGGAACGACGCTGATTCCTTGTGTCGTCATAGAGCGCCCGAGAAACAATCCAAGTCAAGTTCAACGGAGCAGAGGCACCGAGAGCGCGTAAGCAGTTTTGTCAAATCATCAGTGGCGTGAGAAAGTATGAAATGGTAGTTTCCTTCCCAAATTTGGAAATCCTGTCCGTCCAGTCCGACCACTTGGTCATTAATACTGGCTGCGTGCACGCTGTAATCCGGATAAGTGATACGCCTAGAGACCTTAGTAAGTGATTAACAAACATTTCAGTTTGCGCCGGAGTTCTCTGCTGCCTCTTTCACTCCGAAGGATGAGACAAGTATGCCGTCAAGGTAAATGCTTGCGGCCAGCGGTTACACCGGTCACTAAGATGGGCGATATTGATTGCTGTGGGATCAGAGGCTCTCCTATTCACGACCTCCATCTCGTCAAACGCAAGGGCGGCCATGTAATGGTATCTACTACGTGACTTGTTGTGGAACGGCGTCATCGGTCACTTTTAATATTCGACACGATACTCTCTTCAACGAGCATTTAAATAGCATGGCGAATTCCTACCCACAAGGTCCGTTGTGCAGAGGCGATGATGAAAATGTCTGGAGGGAGCGGATGGACTCAAACGTGTAGCCGGACATACAGAGAAATTGTAAAATTAGCAGTATGCTAATACAGTACGCTCCGAAGGAAGTAGGCAGCGAAGACGAGAAGAGACGGATAGGGATGGGATAGATATCTTGCGCTTGGTAATGACTGGAACGGGCACGATTCGGACATGGTTGTGTGACGACATCAAAAATCCAAAACGGCGCCTTCTTTCATGGGTGTTGTTCCAGTCTGGTCTGCCAGTGAGCGAACCGTACGAACCTCCAAAGTACAATCACAGAACTGGGTGTTGTCGTACAGTAGTACTTTCTGCCAGTGGGTAAATCTCTAAGGCTACGATCTTTGTCAAACCATAGGCATCTACAGGCTGAGCGGATATCCAACAGAGAACAAACATACAGTAACTATAACGAAGAGACAACGCCTCGAGAGGACAGCAACTAATGCAACTCAATACCTATCGGGAGTGCGACAAAAAAAGAGGAGATAAGCACACTGCCCGTCTGCCGCCCGCTCAGCTCTTGCTCCCGAACACGTCTTCATGTCGCATTCGGGTCACCACTTCATCATCGATGTGCAGCCAACATTCCCTGTGTCGCCTTCTCCGTTCGAGTGAAGAACGTCGACGGTATAATGCCGCTGTCTGCAGATTCGCCGTGATGGTAGAGCACTCCATAGAGCTTGTAATGAGCTGGCTCTGAGGCCGTTGAGCAGTGGGTGCCATAATGTCTGAAATGAATATCAAATCACGAAGTATTATTAGCCTCGGCTGCCGCGAGAAAGGTGAATAGAAATCGTTACCAGTGGGATTTCGAGTTCTGGTCCGAACTGGATTGACTTCCTATCTTCGTTATACCGCCCGCAGTCGCATCGTATCGGACGCGGTTGAGATGGAGGACGAGTACTGGAGGAAGCGCTCGATGAGAACTTGCTGACTTGCGTTGCCCAAACCGGACGCGCTAACTTGCTCGCCGGACTGCGTTGTGAGATGTATGCGAGGGCATCTTGAACGGTGCGTATCGAGTCGTGCTATGGGCAGAGTCTGAGATAAGTCACCGCCGGGACATCCGTGCGGATAGCATGGAGGAGAAAGGAGGAGACACGGACTTGGATGTCGATATGAAGTGATCGCCAGTCTTTGAGGTGACAACGTCAGGCTTGTTTGAAGTAAGGTCATGCGAACAGAACTTCCCGCCAAACATACGCGTGATAGGCGACTCGACAGGATTGGCCTATTCGTGTCCATGTATTCTTCAATGCCCAGCTCAGTGCAGACGGATGGGAATTGACGCACCACGAAGCCTTGGCTTCCCACCTCACGTTCTTCTTCAAGTGCAGCGCTGGCAGACTGGCCACCGCCAACAGAAGCAAGTAGTGCGAGCAATTCTTCTTCAAGCGCGTCGAGATATAGAGAAAGAAACTCTTCCGCATCCTGCTGTTGGCCGTCCTATACAAATAAGCGGCACAAATTAGTAATAGGATGCTACTACGTGATCGGAGAACGTACAAATAGAGGTTTGAGCTGCCTCTTTTCCTTCATCGCGTCATACAAGTACGTTGGTTCAAACGAATCAACAATGTTATCGCCTTTCCTCTCTTCATCAGCCTCGATGTTCCCTCTGTGGCCGGATGCGACGGCTGTTGCGTCGAAGGCGACTCGTCCTCAACTAGGAATTGCTTGAAAAATTCCACCGTGGCATCGACGAGTGGTGTTGCAACACCAGTTTCGGGTGCTCCGCGCTGCGCCTTTACATGGCCAGTTCCCTGAACAGGTTCCAGAACGGAGGGAATTACAAGCAGTTGCAAGACGCATTGCGAAGCATATATTCCGTATTCACGAGTCCACGAGGACGTAGTCGTGCAAGCGTGGCGCTCCAGTTGGCGAGAGGCTGGGGTGGAGGAACCGATAGAGAGGGGAGGAAGTGGGAGGAATGGAGACAGAGGCGACACCTGCATCGTGAGATTCCGACGGCGCGTTCGGCAGGGATGTGGAATTGGTGGCAGTGCATGCGTGGATGCGGTTGACAAAATTGACCAGTTTCTAGTTCTGCGCTCGGTGGAACTATATCCGAGTCCTGCTGCTCGCTTCCTTGCAGAGGATGAGGCAACGTAACGCTCGAGGTGATGTCTTGCAGCGCAGGAACCACAATAACTGTGGGTGATGGACCTGTTGGACAAGAGTTGGAATGAGCTGGGTTAGATGGTGATGTAATGTGGTGCCGTGAGATGTGGCTCCGATTTCGCTGCTGTTGGTTGGATGACGTTATTCACTTGCTCGACTTGTCGCGAATCGGTGTTGTCGCCGTGGTTGGTGGATGAGATGAGCCATCGGAAGAATCGTCAGGTTGAGTGGGGAGGGGAACAGAACGAGAGCGGTCGAGTCCGGCGATGGCTGGCAAGGTTGCAGCAAGGATACGACGAGGCTGTACAGGATGTCGTCGTACTCGTCGGTGGAAGCAGAGAATGCAGTCGGGCAGCATCGGTGCCTTGATGTAACGCGATGTAAAGATGGCGGATCGATTGAGAATATGACAGGAGTGGTGTGAAAACCTTTTCCTACTTTTGAAAACTCGTTCCATAACGTACAGAAGTCATGCTGTAGTCTTGGAAGGTATTCCGTATGTCGATTTGGAAGTGATTCCGAACCGGCCAATAGTAATGGAGCGAAGGTATTGGCGAGTAACGTGAATGAAGATGGCAAGTAAGACACTATCATCTCCAGAGGATGTTGTCCCAGAGGTCTCGCTCCGGTAGGTCAAATGTACGGGCAGCGAGCGTAACCCAACTGCCATTTCGTTCCCGCACATTGACAAGATCTTCGCAATAAAGCTTTCTGCACCGAAGGATATCTTGATCATTGCGGTAACCAGCGAAACAGTGTGTCCGATCTCAACCGTTGTTGCACTTCATTCTCAAGCCGGTAAAAATATCGTAAAGGAAATCCCGGTGATAGGCTTGGTCAAGTTGGTGTATTGCATTAAGGGAGATGTCCAACCGACGAACTTTCTCCGAGTTGTCGACCGAATTAGATGACCAAGTACGGACTAAGAATCCTCCCATTGCATATCGTAATTTTCTGAGTTCCCAGGGATATCGTCTTCGATTCTTCACGAGGTTTGAGTTGAAGAAGCCAGGGATGGCCTCGAAGAAGCTCTTGAGTGAGTCATCGTCGCCTAGAGCACTGATTGTCCAGTCCAAGATCTGAAAGTCGATCTCCGAAGACCGTTTTGACGCCGTTTCCTCCGCTGCCTTCTCCACACCTCCTGACATCCTTTGGTAACGGTCGCTCAAGTAAAACCGGAGGTTCCAGGCCCAATCGCTCCAAAAACAACCAAGTGTAACGAAAGAGAGAATTGTGACGGCGATATAAGGTACGCCGGCATATAGGACCGGACTGGTGTAGAAAGTGGTGAGTTGTACGGGCTATCCTGTCGGATTAATGGTAGCAGTGTGATCATTCCATACACCACCAAGAAAAGCCCGATCCAACAAATCACATAGCCGAAAACCTCACGATCGACATTGAACAGGAAAATGGCCAGTCCACCAAAGAAAAGGAATAGAGAGAGATGCAGCAGCATCGGCAGTCCTTCAACTGCCCATGGAATATGCATCTTCTCGACGCCCCGGCAAAGAATGCACGCATTCGCGCTCGCCTTTCTGGACTGCACCGCGCAGGCTGAGCTAGACGGACATATCGACGTGCCCATTGATGTAACGATGTCGCCCACAAGGCACAGCTGACACTCATCACCAAGCTCAAGAACCAGAGAGTATTCACCCAGACGGAATATCTCGGAGGAGAGAATGGGGGTGGTTTGGCGACGGGTGAAGGAGTAGATGAGAGTGTTGCGTTCGGGTCGGCGAGAACCTGATAGATGTTGCCGAGATAGAACGCGGAGATATCCTGACTGTTTGGCCTGAGGTCCTGGACGGTCACAGCAAGGAGGGCAGCGACTGCAGCGGAGAATAGACCGGTCTATAATATTCGAGTTTATATGCAAGGGCAGACGAATGCCGACACGAGGACTTACAAAAATGAGAATCCCATCAGCATCCTTTTGCCATCGCTCGACCATCTTGTTGTCCTCTTCGTCTGCGGCCTTGGAGTATATGGAGAAGAGCGGCCCTGAGCTGTCCCCAAAATTAGATTCTCCTTGCAATGGCTGGTTCGTCGTCATCGTAGGATGGTCGCGGGGGTCATCTACTAAACATAGTTTGAGAAATTAGTTGAGACAGGTCGAATCTCCGACGGGTAACGCACCTGGTCCGCCCTGTCCGCCGCCCCTCTCGGGATCGGAGGAATATGTTGAGACATTTAAAGCGAGGAGCTGCTATGCACGGGGGTATAGAGTCTGGTAACACTTCAATCAATGGGCACCTGAGGAAGGCTGGAGGACGCAGGCGGGGCTGTCCACTAGCTGTCCGTTGAATGTTTGTCATTGTTTGGCGTTGAACGTTGAACGTTGAACTTCCGCTACATCGACAGATCTCTGGCTCCTGGCTCCCAAGAGGCTGAGGTCGTTGTGTACTTTGCTCTGTGGTGTTTTACACGTCCCAAAGAAAAGAATACAGTAAGAGCGACAAGGAGAATCCGTCTGTACCACCGCGTGGCTGCCGCGCCTCCAACACGATATGCTCAAACTCATCCGGCCGAGCTCTGCGGGACTAAGCCTGGATAATTTGGGGAGCTGCCGCTGTGTGTCGTGGACAGACAGAGCTAGAGCCTTCCGGGCTACCTCCCGCTTCTTAGCACGTTTCCCATGGGCTTTGGATATCAGGACGTGCCGACGTCAGTTGTCACAGGGGTAAAGTCTCTCTCGCCTCGGTCTTTGCCCAACCACCGCGACCTGTGTCGTTCCTTGCAGTCAGCACATTGTTCAAGAGAGATCGCACCGCGCGAGGAGTTGAACCGTCGACCACCGGACCCCAGTTCTTAGGGAAATTTTTTCTACTAATTTCTTGAGCAGAAGGCCTTCTTGATAAGTCCATAGCGCATCAGTTGCTGCACGCCGCACTAAATCTCGGGGCGCGCCTGTTGGAAGAACGGTGCGCGCGTGCGGGAAAACGAGCGGGAGTTATATTGCGGGTTGGGTGTGGGCAACTATATACTGGAAAATGTGTCTATGGCAGCACGAATGGAAGATATTATGGGGGGCACTAAAGGGTGACATTGAAAATGTAGGACTAGGGCGCTGGAACGCGTGAACTGAGCCGCGCGAGCTTGATTTCAACAGCGCCATCGTTAGGTTTATGGATATGGAGGTCGTCGAAATCAAGAATGGGTTTGGTCATGCATCCGCGTCAGTGCTAGACTTGTCTACGTCTCAGTTGAAAGAGGAGGTAATGTATGCGCCAAAGGAGAAACTGTCAACAAATAGGTGGTTCGCGAGAGTTGTCGTTGAGAGTTTCGCCGATAGTTTCCCTACGAATCGGAATGATAGAAAGGAATTCGAGTTCGACATGCATTGCTAGTACTAGTGAGAAGAGCCCGAAGAAATGCCTTCTTGCCTAGCTCAAACCACTCGGCCGGGAAGCAACCATCTTTGCAGACGGAGAATCCATTTACCTCGTCACCTGTTGGTGCCTCTTTCGGCAAAGTGCGTTGCGCTACCGAAGAGTTGAATACCTGGGACAAGCTGTTCTCATATTAATATTGCCAGCTCCGCTCACCTGATCTAGGTCGACGCATATTTCTCGCGCTTTCTCTTCTCGTTGCCCCTCATCAATAAACCTTCGTATGTGAGAAACTACGCTTATTTAATGGATCTCACAAGGAAGACCTGCAGTTGGCCCGCATACAGACTGCTTTCATCCTCATGATCTTTGCGCATGTACAGCGCAGCCCGTTGAGGATCCTCGCCTGAAAGGGGCATGGTACACTTCGTATTACATAACGAGCTTCGCCAGAAGGTCGTCTTGATAAGTCCATAGTGCGTCAGTCGCCGCACGCCGCGCTGGATCTCGGGGCGTGCCAGGAAACACATGATATCGTCATCCGGGATGAGTAGACTTAGTTCACCGCCGTCAAAAAAGTCTAGGAGGGAGTCAAAAGTCATAAACGAGGCATATAAAATAATACACACTACGACGCATCAAAGTCTTTCTTCCCCACAGATTGCGGATGAGATCATCCTCCCAAGGGCGGAGGTTCGGTGAATGCGAATGGTAATTCAAGAAACATCGGCAGCATGTCAGCGGGCGGCAATGGATGGACGTCGTGAGATGCGCCATCAAACGCTGCATCGTTAGGTTTATGCATATGAAGGTCGTCGAAATCAAGATTTGGTTTGTTGTAATCGACGTATGCTATGTGGTCACGAAGTGGCGAGTAGATGTTCGGCTTTGGATGTTCTTCGGTGTTAACGTCGTGAAGGAATTCAAGGAACAGGGAGAGGATGCACACTCACCTACGGAGATTGGGTCGCTGACGTTTTCGGGTTTGACTACGTGGCGCAGGAGCACTGAGGACTCCTTCTGCCCCCTTGGATGCTGTCGTCGTCTAGTAAGACTCGTATTCATATGACACATGGTGAGTCGACTTAGAATCAAAATATTTTGACGACTTACATGTTTTGTATTCTGTCATCAATATGACAACATAAAAACACGTAAGTTGTCAAAAGTTTGGGCCAATTGCTTGTCTGGTCTGGGTGTGCTGAGTGAGGGTGATTCCACCGACGTTTTCGAGCAGTTGTGCAATTTGCTGTTGAATATCCTGGGCGGGGCCGGCGAGCCGGGCGGCGTGAGGTTGGTTCTCTGGCGGTTGGTTCAAGACTCGTCTCTCGGACTCGTACCCTAAGACCGTTAACGCTCTTACGAGCCCGAGAGACGAGGGGCATTAGTCACGGCGTTGACGTACAGGAGGTTGATCCATGCGTCCTAAATCACGTAATTTTCGCGACGTTAGCTTCGAAGTTACAGTACTCACCTGCCAGTGTGCTTGTGCTCTCAAGTGAAAAAGGGGATTTCGACGACGCACCTTGACCCGTTTGAGCGTGTTGATCAGACGGCTTTTGCCGGCGTTGGCGGAGCCAACAATATTAATGCCGACGGTGACCCTCTGCACTACGCTCGCTTTGTACGCCTTGAGGAATACGGAGCAATGCCGGGGCCGTGCCAGATGCCAGGTTTGTACCTTGATGCGAACCGGCAGAGAGAAATGGAAGTGTCGGATTTGTGCGGTGGAAGGGGTTCGAACCGAACCATGTGGGCGTTCTCCGAGCCGGGCGGCACCAGGGCCTACGTTACAAATATACGAATATCGATGATCTCCAGATGATATGAGGATGAAGAATGGGGTTTACGCACCGATTTTGTTGAACACAAAAAAAGAGACGCTCGCCCTCCGCTTCGCGCCGACGCACGGCCTGCGTACAGTACCCCTTCCTGTAGCAGTCGGCTACGGCACGGCCGGGTCACACGCATCGGGCACGAGGGTGACATCGGCCTCATCAACGACCTTGTCCAGCATGCGGAGGTAGTATCCCCGCTGCTATTCCTTCATCTTGTTGGCAGCTACAGATGTCAAGTCGGATGAGGCAGATGATAGTTACAGTAGCAAGTGCGGACTTTGCGAGCTAGGCTATTGAAGAGAGCGTCACCTCGGACGCCATCATCATATTTGTCTCCGAGACAAATATCGAACAATCTGCGTGCTCACCTGTGCTTCCAAGAGAACTGAGGTCTTGATCAAGTGATGTACGTTATCTCGGTGTTTTATACATTGTTGAGGTTGATATAAAAGGGTCGTTCCCTACTGAAACAGGAATGAGCTCGAGAAGGGATGGTCACGTGTAAGTGTGCGTTTCCCTATTTTTCCTTCGAGGTCTGTTATTGTTATCATGTATTAACGTATTCCTCGTCGGCACTAGTATTGCTAAGTCGCATCTTACATCGTCTCTACATCAGGTCTTCTTCATACAAGACCTGATTACTCACGCCTCTTCCCTTCACTGCGGCGATGGGAAGGAGTACTTCCGTGACTCGTGACTGTCATTCACCCAAGACGCGTCACGCCCACGAGTTTCTCAACTAGGACACTTCTTCACTATGTTCGGCTCGGCAGCTCATACAAACAGGACAAGCTGAACCTGTGTTGGAAGAACGGTGCGCGCGCGCGGGAAAACGAGCGGGGGGGGGGGGGGGGGGGGTATATTGCGGTTTGGGCGAGGGTTGTGGGCAAACGCGCGAGGGTGCCCGGGCAGTAAATACATGCACTATATACTGGAAAATGGCAGCACAAATGGAAGGAGATTATAGTATGACATTAAAAATGGGCTAGGGTACAAGGCGCTGGAGCGCGTGAACCGAGCCGCGCGAGCTCGATTTGCAACAACCTGGACCGCCTCTTCTGACCGTCGCTCGCCGCTCGGTCCGTCGACAAATCCCTTCCTAAGGTTCACTGGTTCACTCCCGGCCGACGTTCCAGCATAACTGCATAGCCTTTGGTCTCCTTCCCAGGTAAATAATGGGGCAATCTTGGGATAGCAAGACTAGTGCCGACGTACTGGCGCTTTCTCTTTCATCGAAATAGGTACGTGTGGTGGCACTTGCAGCCAATTGCACACACATATAGCTGATCTTTATCCTGACCTAGCCCCCCCGGCCGTTCCATTTAAACCCGCTAAGCACGGAGTTCCGACCTCTTAGGTTTATCGAAATACATCCCTGTATTGGACGTACGAGTCTCAAATCCCCCCGACTTTTCTGGAAGGCTTCGGTCACTCAATCAAACCCGATGCGCTCTCGCTTTCGCCAGAGATCAAAGAGCCCGTAGCACCAGATGCATCAGTGCTGGACATGTCCACGGGGAGGTCACACGTGCAACCCGGCCAAAGGAGAAACCATCTACGGATGAGTGGCTCGCGGGAGTTGTTGAGGGCGCCGGCGATGGCCGC
The DNA here is from genome assembly GCA_022496225.1 of Russula aff. rugulosa BPL654. NCBI lineage: Eukaryota > Fungi > Basidiomycota > Agaricomycetes > Russulales > Russulaceae > Russula > Russula aff. rugulosa BPL654. The sequence goes on along the minus strand of WTXE01000370.1, from coordinate 8,572 downwards.
CCTACGAGTTGGAATGATCGGAAGGAGCTTGAGTTCGACTCTGGAGAAGAGCCCCAACGCAACAGAACCTTCTTGCCTACTAACCCATACCGCTCAGACGGAGAACCCATTTACGTTCATGCAAATACCTCAACGACCACAACCTATCGCTCCGGATCCTCCGCGGATTTTTCCTCTAACACGAATCGTTATACTCTCCAATCACGCGCCTCTCTTTTGGCAAAGTGCGTGCGCTACATGGCCCCGAAGAGGTGTATACCCGGAGCAGAATCTTGCGGACAAGCTGTTCCCGTATTGCCGGTTCAGCTCACCCGATCTAGGTTAAGCATATTTCTCGCGCTTTCACTTGCCGTTGCCCCTCATCGACAGACCTCCGTTCATGAGAAACAACGCTTATTTAACGGATCACAAGGAAGACATGCAGTTGGTCTGCACGCAGACCGCTTTGCTAAGTTAATGAACAAAGCTTGCGAATACGAAATTGGAGGTGGAAGAATGTAGATTCAATAAATAACGCAAATGCAAAGAATTACAGGATGTAGATGTACTGTAAAGGTATGGGTTTTGTGTAAAGAATGGTTTGATTTAGGCGATTAGGTCACGTGAAGCTCATTGCACGGCAATGGCTCGCGTTACTGACCATTAAACAGTGAGGAGGACGGTGCTGGTAGAATATCTCCTCTTGCTCTCTTCCGCACCATGATTGCTCTCCTGAGAGCTGACGGCTTCCTGGCTTTCGCTGAGCCACTGCTCACCCTGCACAAACATATCCCGGTCCGGGAACACCTCGACGATATCGCACAAAAAGCCATCCGTCGACAGCGTGTACCGCCGCCAGAGCACCCGCTTTCCGGCTTCGAATTTACTGCCGCACTCGAGCAGTGCGAATTTCGGAGGCGTCTGCATTTTGCGGAACATCTGTCCAATCGCGAACTTCTCGTCCAGGAACAGTCGTTCCACCTCCGGCGTCGTGATCGTGACGGTGCTCGTCGCGATGCATGCGGTCTTGCCGTTGCATATGAGGTGGACTTCGCGGCCCTGGGTTATGGGTTCCTCGGGCGATGCTGTGTGCGTGCGGGGCGAGGTGTGAGCGTAGATGGTCTTGATGTTAATGCTGTTAGAAAAGAAGGCGCTACAGGCGATCATCTGAGGATTTGAAGACAAAGAAGAGGAGAGCAAAGCCCAACCTGAGAAGACGTTGGAGATCGCCATGGGCTGACAGCATGATTCGTTCAAGACCGCTCAGATCAGCGGGCCAAGAGAACTGTAGACGAAGTTATTAGATACTTCTGGGAAGGATGTAATGTATGACGAGAAGGTACCTCGACACTGGTTGTGTTAGCCTTGAAGGTATCGATGATGGCCATGTCGGTTTGGTAAGATAATAGAGGTAGAGAGATGGGTAAGAGGTGAAGGTGGTGGAGGTAGTAGGTATAGGAGTGCGGGATTGCCAAGGAGTTGATTGTGAGGAACTCTGAGCCGGCCTTCCTGGCCTTAATATACTACTGTAGTCCCGACGCTTCTCTAATACGAAACAAATTTTGTTGGCCGAACGACGCTGATTCCTTGTGTCGTCATAGAGCGCCCGAGAAACAATCCAAGTCAAAGTCAAGTTCAACGGAGTCTGGCCGCAAGAGGCACCGAGCGCGTAAGCAGTTTGTCAAATCATCAGTGGCGTGAGAAAGTATAGAAATGGTAGTTTCCTTCCCAAATATGGAAATCCTGTTTAGCCCGACCACTTGGTCATTAATACTGCTGCGTGCACGCTGTAATCCGGATAAGTGATACGCCTAGAGACCTTTGTAAGGGGCCGTGCACTGTGTGGGTTCCACACCTTTGCAACGGTTGATACCAAGGTCTTTATACTGACAGTACTGCAGTCACTTGTCACGGATAGTATATACTACACTGGCATGACTCGGATTGTGCCCTGGTTTGGAGGTTGAGACCTACAGTTGCGCGTTCACAGTGAGCTCATAATTAGCCATTGGTCAGCAATATCGGAGCTGATTGGGCCGCCGAGGCACTTGTAACGTGGAGTTTGACAAGACACTCCGGCGCGGCACCTCAATGAATGTCCTACTCCGAGGAGGTAGTGCCTAGAACCCGTTGACAAGCTAGCCATGTGAAACTCTATACCATGACGCCAATGATGCAATGTCACAGGAGTCGTGCGTCTATTTGCCGTCCATATATGTAGTAGGGAACAAACGTAAACTTGAAGAAATTGTTCCGATCTTCCAGACCGTGACCCTCTGGCGTGTTTACAGAAGCTGACAAAGTCGTTACTGACCCAGGCACCTAGGTCCGTCAGCCTATCACGAGCGGCAGCGCGGGGGGCTCAGAGTAGAACGGTATTTTTTGATCGTAAAGAGGGGCAGGAGAGGATGCACACCCACTTACGGAGATTGGATCGTCGACGTCTTCAGGTTTGACTACGTTGCGCAGGAGGAGCACTGATGACTTCTTCTGGCCTTGGATGCTGTCGTCGTCTTCAAAATATGACACCTGGCGAGTTCGACGATCCACTGGCACAGGACGCGCTCGAGTTGAACTGACTTGCAACTCCTTCGTGCGTGCCGTAACGGCACAAACCTTCACCGCGATGATGCACGCATAATCAGAAATGGTAAAAAAAATCAGCCCGTTTGAGCGTTTTTAGAGTGTTTTTACACTACTTTTGTCGACGAGAACCTTCTGCGCCGCTCTCGGTTGCATGCCGAGAGGGCCAGAGCGGAATGGGAGCATCGGAGTTGTGTGGCTGAGGTGTTCGTTCAAACCATGTCTGGGCGTTCTCGAGCAGCACCAGGTCTATGTTACAATATATGGTCGAAATATCGATTATCTCCAGATGAAGAGGAGGAGAATGCCAGTGGACCTAACGCACTGATTTTGTTGAGCGCTAAAAACGAGACGTTGCCCGCTGCTTCGCACCTACGTAGTGCGTACCCTTCTTTACCAGTCGGCTGCGGCATTGGGTCACGCAATCTAGCACGAGGATGACCTCAGTCTCGACGATTTTGTCCAGCATGCGGATGTGTGTCTCCGTTGCTATTCCTTCATCTCGTCGAGACATCGAGTCAGACGCAGCAGACGAGATGTCGTTAACATGCGAGCTGGTTTCAGAAAGTGTTAGCTTGGATGCCATCGTGTGTCTCATATGGAGTTCACAAGGGAAAGATGAGAATCTGTACATAGCGCCATCATAAAATGGGGCGAATTCCCTCAAGGATTCCCTGTCAATTCCCGGTGCTGTGACAATTGATTGCAAGCGCAGCGAGCTAACATATGGGCCCCTTACAGTAACGCGGGATTTGGATCTAGGACTTGTGATTTGGAAGTGGGGCTTGCTTCGGGATCTCAGGAAGCGATTAGTGCGGTGTCCGATCTAATATGAGTTTATTTTCGACAGTTTATTTTCGGCGTTCACAAGGTGCGTGATGTCCCGCGGGATATCTCGGGGAGTGCGATACGTGAAAGCTTTTTTCCGTGTTGCTGCGGTTGTAGTTGGCTGTCCTATCGGTGGCTCTCTTGGTCAGACATGGTGAGGAAGGGTGGGGAACAGGAATGGGGCTAACGTGGGCTACAAAAAGTTTTCATTCATAGCACTCCCCAGCAGGACATGCCATCACGCACCTAGTGACTGTCTGGCAAACGTCGAAAATAAACTCATATTATGCTATGTAACATCGGACACCGCTTCCAGAGATCCGCGAAGCAACCCGAAGATCCAAATCCCAAGTCCTAGATCCAAATTCCGCGTTGCTGTATGGAACCCAACAACAAGATATTGCTGGATGCATATGTGCAACATTTCAAGAACACCTGTCGATCGAGAGTGCTGAGTCCACAAAGATGGACCTGTCTCGTCACACGGCTAAATGTGACAATCAGTCTAACGTATATAAAAATTTTGTTGATCGACTTCACGGGACCTGGACGGACCTGTCGGCCCGGCAGATTGTGAGTAACAGAAACGCCCACATTCCAGGTCAGGGTGAATATATGCGCGTCCTTTTCATCCGGACTGACATTTGTAGCATTACCTCGGGTCAAGGCATCAGATAGTATTATTATTGGACCAAGTAGACTATTCTAGAGTACAGAAATTGGGAGGGAATCAGATATCGAAGCGAGCACTAAGCGAGCATATACCGGTCCGTAATATGTGACGTTTCGCCCTCGATCACCCACAGTACAAACACACCTTTCAATCACACCTTAAAGCGCCCATAACTTGAGCACGAGTTACTGTAACGAAGGCTGTAACCGTCCTTAACTCGACACCGTCCCCCCCGTAATCACCCGTCCTTAACTTCACATGCAAAAATATACATACTGTGTATTCGAAAACTGGGCATTACAATCGCGTTCGCAGTAAATTGTGGTAAATTGCTTTGTTCTGTTTGGTTCTGAAACGATGGTTCCGCACATTTTGTGCGTGTATAAAAGCCCTACTCTTTCAGCAACGTTCATCCCCAGTTCCGCACTACTACTAGTACATCTTCAGAGGACCGGTTCCTCGCAGTCCATCTTCCTAGCTAACCCTGCTACTTCTTTCCTTATTCACTTCGCTGGTCCTACGTGTTCTCATTCCGTTCCCTATCATTTTGACAAGATGCTCTGCAAGTCATTCATTGCTTCCATATTCCTCCTTGCTTCCATATCCTCCGCGAACGCCCATGCTGGCGTCACTCCTGCTCTCGGCGTCAAAGGACAGTTCACACGAGATGACGTTCAGTTCCCTTCCACCAGCTCTCCCTGTGGCAATGTGAACATCGCCAAAACCCTCGGTAATTCCACCCCTGTTCCGGTAGGTAAAAACGGAGAGTTTTCGGCCAACATCACAGACTTCAATGGGTGAGCACAGTCATCTACGCACATGTTTCTCGTGAGTGGTCGGCTAACTGTGGAGATGTTCAGTGGTGGTGATGGTTCAAGATCCATCAAGGCAGTGCAAGTAGATGCATCCGGAACCGGAAAGAACTTTGTTCCAGCCAAAATGGTCGTCAACGGTAATCCTGTACGTATCGTCCACTGTATTCCTTGCCATCGTACATACCTGTATCCCCTAGAATCCTACGGCCCCTGCCACGGAACTGCTCACCGTCCAGCTCCCTGCCGGTATCAAATGCGCTGGTGGTGCCGGCAAAAACCTCTGTCTTGCGTCCTTTACCACCACTGCCGGTTTCGGAAATTGTGTCGTAATTTCACAAGGTGCTGGGAACGATGACAAGAAGAAGGGGGACGATGTCAAGAAGAACGTGGGCGATGTCAAGAAGAAGGGCGATGTCAAGAAGAACGTGGGCGATGTCAAGAAGAACGTGGGCGATGTCAAGAAGAACGCGGACGATGGCAAGAAGGACGCGGACGATGACAAGAAGGACGCGGACGATGACAAGAAGGACGCGGACGATGACAAGAAGGACGCGAACGATGACAAGAAGGACGCGGACGATGACAAGAAGAACGCGGACGATGACAAGAAGAAGGGGGACGAGAGACTCGGAAACGTCAAGCAGGCTAACAAGTGTGCTCCGGACACTCCTGCGGCCACAGATGTGAATAAGCACAAGCGGTCATGTAAGTGTCGCCTCTCGCTATCGCTATACATCATGAGAAGAGTTTGCTGACTTCCGAACCAGGGTCTTCTCGTCAAATGGGCAATTTTGCATGACAAGTGATACAGTAGGAAGAATAGCTTTGATTTTTTAATACTTTTGTTCCTTTTTCAAAGCCTGATTCAAGTCATTCAACATGACCTATTTCTCTGTTCCGTTTCTGTTCCGTTGGGCTGTCACGTTAATATTGTTTGGCTGCCCTTCCCACATAACAAACAAGTACTGTACAAATTTGTTTTGTTTCACGAAAACATGACCGAAAAAAGGGGCCCCTCAAAAACCCCGTATATCGCCCACAACTCGTGGACGACTTGCTGAAACCGTCCTTAACTTCGCATGTGCATTGCTTGTGCAGGAATACATATACCTATCACCCCAAAATTGGAATTCTAACTTCATTCGCTGTCATATCGCTCGACCACCATGTATTTGGCCGTGTTTGCTGCTGACACGAACTGACACGACGCCAACACGAAGCTAAGCATCCGTCCAACCGGTCCTGTCCTGCTAACGCTTTCAGGCCTGCCCAGTATTCTCTTCTTGTCTCCGGATGAAAACTGTCCGCATCCATCCTTTCTCGCACTAAACTTCTCTCAACGCCGAGTTGTGGGCGACTTCCTCTCTCTGTCATTAACTTTGCGTGTCGATTGCTTGTGCAATAATATATGTACTTTGCATTGTACTGTAATCGCGTTCGCAGTGAGAAGATCATGCCAACATGCCCGACCCCGCGTGTTCAACCGTCTTTGCTGCTGACTAGCGCTGACTCCTAAGTGTCAAACAACCATCTCCGGATGTCTTGCCGACCGACCGATCTTCAGACACTACTGTACTGGTACTAACGCTTTCAGTTGTGCCCCGTCTCTCCTTTCACTGCTGCCCGACTCTCATAATGTTTTCCCTCTCCTTTCCTCTCCCGAACCGCTTTCGAACAGAGGCCTTTCCCCAGCGGAGGCGTCGTGAGACGGAACGAGGAGAGCATCGCATCCACGCAAATTCGGCGCCGCGCGAAGACGTTCGCTGCACGGGCTATAACACGTTTGTGTCTCCGACTGGGGACGTCTGGAACCCGATATCAGTCATATCACAGCTTTGTCTCCCTCGTCGCATCAAAAGGAACGAGACCGACGCTCTTCGCAATGGGTCCCGACGCAAACGGAAGCATTGTACATCCAGCAAAGGGACTGAGTGAATGGCTGAGATGCCCACTGACCGGAGGGACATCAACGGACGCGGACGGGTGCGATCGAGGGTGAGGAACCAGACACAGAGAATGCGGGGAGGGTCTCCCTGTTTAGCACGTCCCACCCCCTCATCGGTTCTCCTCGTCCTCGTGGGAGCGGCTGCTGTGCGTGGCGATTCGGGTGAGAGTCCGGTGAGAGTCAGCTGTGAATAGACATAGACAGAGGTACCTAAGCCGTGAAGAGACATCTCTATCTGACAAGAGGGGTCTCGAGCCTTTACCTGCGCGGAAACAGCAAGATACGAAAGCTCTCACCGAGAAGTATAAAATGCACGAGACAATGCTCGAGTTAGGTGGCGTTCCGCAGCCGTAGCTTTGCGGCCGCATGAAGGCGAAGTTATTTGGCGTGTGCGTTACATATGGATGGTGATGCAGTGATGAACCAGGCAGATCAACTATAGATCTCGATCCTCTCTCCATCGTCCCACTGACCCAGAAGCCTTAACAACTTTTGGGTCAGCGGGGTGAAGGTGGACGCGCCGAGGATTTGTGTGGTAGGCTTGTGTTCCCCCACTAGCTTTCGAGAGTTATATAAGTTACAGTAGCGGTGACCGGTCATGTCTCTCCGAGTCCTTCTCCGCTTTTTGACATCGTGACGTTTCTATCACGTCTACAGGCAATAATTACACACGTCACGTGGAGCTGCAAATGTGGTATTGCTCATTCTTCTTATCATATGTGGAATTTTCATTCTCTTTTATTTTCGCAAACAGATTCACGTGCAGTACCCAGCGAGTCCAAAGGCGCTCGTCCCGCTCTACAGTTCAAGTCGTCCCTTATGTCGTCCGCGTCCGCGTCGCTCCCCACTCGTCTTCCGATACCCCTCTGCCGCCAGAATGTATGGCGATGGGAAAGGCTGCCAGATGGTTATCATTTGGTCCCCAACAAACATCGTTATCCTCTGCCGTCGCCCACGATACGGTCCAGTGCGCGTCCATTCAACCCACTCAATCCCCGACAAAAAGCAGTCCGGTTTAGGGAATGTACGTGATTGTGATCTGCGTTTCCAGTTAAATTTCTCGCACTCTCTGACTTCTTTTTTTTGATCTCATGAAGTTTGGAAATACTTGGAGCGTTGTTCGTTGCTGCCCTTGTTCTCCATCGTAACGTATTTTTTCTCCCTCATACGTGACCTTGTCATTCAATCCACGGACATCTCCGCACCACCCCCGCCCGCCGTCTATCCCCCGCGCCCCAAATCCAAGCGAGGGAATACCGCATCCGACATCCCATGCTCTGTCCCAACCCTAACCCTCGTCATCTCCTCAGTGCCCCCGACCCTCTTCTCCGCTCTCTGCCACTTCTATGTGTTCATTTCCAGGAACACAGCTGATAAGGGTGCCGTTTCACCACGTGCGTTCATCGACAGGCTTCGCGATGGGAACGAGCACTTCCACGATGTCATGTACCAAGACGTGCACGAGTTTCTTAACTACCTTCTCAATGCGATCGTCGAGGAGATACAGCACGACAAGTATTACAAGCATAAGGACAAGGACAAGGACAATTCTTCTTTTCAAGACGTACCGCAGGGGCTGAGAGTTTCAGGTACACCAGTTGATCTATGATATTGTTGCAGGGTGAAGATAACGAAACTCCCAAATGTACCTGCGCTCCATTTAAAGTGCTTCGAGTAACTTACCAGGACTGTTGTTATCTTTTCTTTGACGTACATTATCCTCCACCGGCCTCTGTCCTCGTGTCCTGT